>JAHBMJ010000343.1:48071-50479 GCA_018398765.1 Chromera velia | reverse complement strand
GGACAGACGCATGAGATCAAAGTTTGTATCCCGTCCAGTCTAGTTTGGTCTACTGGCTCCCTTCCGTCCCGTACGGTCTATTGCAATATATAACGGCTAAGTGAGACAATAAGTTCAGTCAGTCAGTACTTCAGTCCAGTACCTACAGGAGAGAAAGTCTGACAGTCCACCATTCCCACTCCTGGTACTTCTGAATGTTTCTTTCCGATCCAAGTCTCTTTCATTTATTTTTCTGCATGTATGTGAAGAATTACTTTTTGAGCTCAATTGCACGTTTTGCATTTTGCTCTCAGTCGCTCGCATTCGCACACGGTCACGCACTTCCTGACCGGGTCTGACTTTACTGCGCGCGGCGGCGGGATATTCCAAGATCGGCACCGCAAGGGCCGAACTTCGGACACAGATGCCCTAAAGTTACTAAAGTATAGTAAAAAGGTCGTGCTATCATAGTGGAACTAGTGTTTACACAGTTTTTTTAACTAGAGTACTAACACTGTTTTAAAATGTTTTCTCTGTTTTAAACATGCGGTAAAATGATTTAAAGCTATCGCTTCAGTCAAAAATTGGGACCAACTGTGACGTTTAACAGTCATAGACAGACAGATCGACAGAGTCTGACAGCTAGACAGACAGACGGACATACTCTTCTTCTTCTTCTCCCTTCTTTTCCCGGTCATGATCTCTGTTTTAAATCACTGCATGAATAAGAGAGTGTTTTATAGTGTCTTGTACACTGTTTAGTGGTTACTACAGGCTTGAATTCAGTACAAACTTTCACCTGCAGAGAAAAAGATGGGAAAACAAGAAGTATAACAGTTATTAACCACGCCGGGATGTGTGAAAATGGCCATAAAAAATCCTAAAAAGTCTTTGAATGTGATCTAGAAGAGAGCTAAATTATGGTAACTTGACCCTTCTAACAGGCTTAAAAAAGCCGTCGGTAACCAATAAAAAGTTACGTAATTCTAGTAACCCAACTTTTTTGTAAAAGTCCTTTAGTAACTCTTAAGATCCAAGTATAAAATTCAGAAAACAAAATCACTCAAAATAGCAATTGCTCCTCGCTAGTGGCATTATGTATTGTTAGGTGTATTGTTATGTACTGTTATAATATCTAGACAGGTTCTAGGACAAGATTGGGCCGTCCACTAGATAAAAAAATGCATGCGATCAGGAAAACTTTTTTATTTATAGATTTTAAGATAGATTTTTAAAGTTAATTTGTTATTTAAGTTCCTAGTTAAGTTCTATGACATGATAAGACTTACGATAAGACCAATAAGTGAATGTATAACTAGGTGCCAGAGGGATATCAGAACCACTCTGACACTCCAGTAAATTTGAAATACCACGTCGTGGGCGCGGCCTAGCGCGGCCAGAGTTACGACCTTTCTGAACCTAACTACCATTTAAAAGTTTAAACCATGTTTTTGGATAAGCTTGAAAGTCTGCGCCGCAGGCGTGGATCATTTACGGTCTTTTGAAAGCCAAAGCTGCATATCTGAACGGTGTCTTGACCGTCTATGCCGCAAGTATAGACGGTCTCTTGAAAAACGATGCCGCAGGTACAAATCATCTTGATTAAATTTTTTCAAGTAGCACTTAGGTTCAGGGAGGTTAGAGTTACCAGACTTGAAACGTCGGCGTCCACATTGGTAATGAAGTTTTCAGGATGTTTTAAAACTGGTTGGATAGCCTTGCTTCGCGCATAACAGTGCATAGCTTCGCTGGAGACGTTTCGAGATAGTTAGAGACGGCAGGAGATGACGATGGAGCAACTAGTGAAACAACCGGCTGCATAGAGCTAGGTAGGTCTCATCTTGTCTCATAGGAGCGTTTTATAGGGCGACAAAGCTGTTTGTGGAAGGTACCTAGGTGGTTTGTCGTGCCCGATTCACGGGCGGCGGAGCGCCCCGCGAGTGGGCCGCGACCAAGGTCGCTAGGTGATCGTCGGGGGAGGTTGCTTTTGGGGGGTGCTTTTGGGGGGGGGCGCTGGGGGCGATGGCTTGCAGTATCATTCAATCTGCGACAGACTGACACTAGGCATAGCTGCCATCTCCTGCCGTTCAATGCCATTCTCCTCCCAGCCCCAGGCTTCCGTTCCCTTCGAACAATGTTGTTAGAGTCCAGTGATAGACTGTCGATAAAGTGTAGCAGGACTCAGAAGCAAAACTCCGAAACACGCAGCCGTCTCCTGCAAACTCTTCAAGATGAAGAAACGGATCATTGCACCTGAATCTCTTGCCTTCTCTAAAAACCTCGGCTCCGGGGGTTTCGCAGATGTCTATTCTGGAAAGTATGATGGAGCTAAGTGTGCGATCAAAGTACTGCGAAAGAATGGGAACGAGGACGATAAAGAGGCGAGAAAGAACTTTGAGACGGAGTCGGAGATTCTCTTCACCATACGC
>JAHBMJ010000343.1:20571-43071 GCA_018398765.1 Chromera velia | reverse complement strand
ATGAATCAGGGAGGCCATTCAAGCGAAAGAAAGATCGGAGCAGAGTCAACGCATACAATACAACGCAAGCAATAAAATACAAAAGAATAAAATACAACAACAGACTGATCCATTCCTTCCTTCCTTCCTTCCTTCCTTTGTTCGATAGAAAGAAAGACAGGAACATGCAGGGAACCTGAGGGAAGACGCATCCCCACTGATCGCACCGTGTCCTTCTCCCTACTCTCCCTGCTTCCTTTAATACAGAAGAGAGACGGAAAGGTGAAAGAGGAGATAAGCCGTCAGTGTGAATTGGATGATCGATGCTGCAGTGAATTCAGTGCAAGACTTAGTGCCCTCCATAAACCCCCTCCCCTTGCTATGTACCCAGTGGGGGCAGTTGGATGACCTCCTCTTCCCTCCTTTGTCTATTCATTCATTCATTCATTCATTCATTCGTTCGTTCCTTCCTACGTTCATTCGATCGATCACTCATGAGGGCAAGAAGAGGACAGAGGAGATGAGAGGAGAGGAGACGAAGGTGAAGAAACGAGCCGTCAGTCGAAATGCTGAGGAAGGAAGGAAGGAAGGAAGGGATGGAGGGAGGAAGGGAGGGAGACGGAGGAATCAATTTACCAATTCAAACCCAGGTATGTTCTGACAAAAACGACGTATACAACACAGTTGAAGCAGTAGAGTACAAGGAAGTAGATTCTATCAAGAGAGAAAGAGGAGAAGGAAAGAGAGCTAGAAGGACAGAGGAATTCAACGACGCGTCGACCGCTGTATGCATGGTCATTGCCGAGAAACTCTCCCTGTTTCCGCCCCGATTGCATGTGCCCTGCCCTTATCCCTGGGTCTGCCTTGCTTTCTGCAATGCAGAAGGAAGAGGAGAGCTAGACGAAGAGATGAAAGAGAAGAGAAGAGAAGCTGCGTGTGTCCTGAATTCATTGCAAGTGCCCTCCATAATCTCCCTCCCCTTGCTGTATACCCAGTCGGGGAAGTTGCCAAATTGAACGGATGAATTCGCCTTCCCTCCTTCATTCATTCATACCATCGATAACTCAAGAGGCGAAGAAGGGGGAGGAGAGGAGAGGAGAGGAGAGGAGAGAAGACGAAGGTGAAGAAACCAGCCGTCAGTCGAAATGCTGAGGAAGGAAGGAAGGGATGGAGGGAGGAAAAGAGGGAAAGAGGGAAAGGGAGGTATTGATTTATTATTTGGAACCCAGGAGGTCATTTGAGACCAAGTTCGGACAAAAACGACGCATACAGCACAAATCACGCAATAGAAGACAAGGAAGGAGGAAACAGACAAGATAAATTCATCGGGAAATCCCTAGGGAAATCCACTGACTTAACCATCTTTGCTTGTCACTTGTGCATCTTCTTCTCAAGCAGGCCATGCCGATCGACGTACGCATGGAACTCCTTCCCTGCCCTTACCCACAGACTGACGTCTAAAGAATGTGCTGGACAGTCAGTCAGACAGAGAAGCAGACTGAAAGACAAACAGACAGACAAAAGGCCGTGTGAAAATCCTCGCGTGCGACCTCTCCATCCGAACTCATCCACCCTCTCTGACTAAGTTTTCTTTTCAGGGGAAAGACCTTTCGCTGAGAGAGTTTCATGTCTTCATGTGCCTCCATCTTCTTTTTCCGCCTTAACAGACAGATGCCGTTTTCAGTCAAGCTGCCCTTTTGAATGTCAGATGCGACGGAAGAGGGGAAAGAAAGTCGTTCGACTGACTGTCGTTCAGGAAGGTACGTTCCAGGTGAGCTAGACAGAAGAAAGGAAAAGGTCAAACTTAAAGAAAGAAGGGATGACGGATGCATGATCGAGATAAGATAATTACCAGGCATGCAGCTTAGAAGTGGTGAAAGAGAAGGAAGAGCACCATGATCTGAATGAATGAATGCACTGCTGCATGAATCAATTACCCGAGAGAAGCCCTCCTTCTCTTCATGTGTCCCACTCTCTCGTCACATCTTTTCCCCTTCTCTCAACATGCACAGACAGGTGACTCCAATCACACACAATCGACCCTTGTTGAAATTTGGACCCACACTCCTCTTCAACAGAGGGGCCGGCAGTGCTAAGGGAGAAGAATCCAAGGAAGGAAAGATTCTAGCTGTCGAAGGGGCCAGATGGATCTATACACGCCCCCCCTCACCCTTGCCCCCCCTGCCTGCGTGTGTCAAGAAAGAACTCTGCATGCACCTGCATGCGCCAGAATTAACGTCTCGACCTTGCCGGGCGAAGGCCGGATCGAGTTTCAGAGCAGAGAGTAGCCGTCTCCATCCACCCCTATGAATCCTCCCTCGAAGACTCAACCCCTTCGGTTTTCTCAAGGCACTTGACCGGAGGACAGACACCCGACACCCACCTCTCGATGATCGAGAGACGATCGATCGACGTTACCAAATAAATAAATGCCCAACCCCTGCGTCTCCGTCAAACCTCGAAATTCGGACCGCCTCCGTCAAAGGACAGCTGCAAGGGTCGGACTGGCTCCTTCAAGTGATCGGAGAAGTCCCTCTCGCAACGACGCAATCAGCTGCAGCGTTCAGTACATAGTCAACAAGGACAGATTGGAGACATGAACGTCAATCAGAAACTAAAGAGAGGGAAGGAAAGCGAAGATCAGCAAAATTAGTGTGAGTGTGTGTGTGTATGTGTGTGTGCGTGTGCGCGTGCGAGCGTGCGTGCGTGTATGTATATGTGTGTGTGTATATGTGTATGTGAGGGCGTGTGGGTATGTGTGTGCATACATACATCTGTGTGCATGTTTGTAAGACTGCATTGCAGACTTTGTTCTTCCCTTCGTGAATTCAGGTCTGCGGATTGACTCCTCGATCTCTATGCCTGCTTGGCATTCTTTCTCTTCGATCATGCGTCCTTTTATTTCTGCTTTGAAAAAGGATGTCTGAGCGGTGATATTCTGTACATGATTCTTCTGATCGATGATATTCTGCACGTACATCCTTTGCCAGAGACTGACTATATCTTTGGTTTCCCTCTCCTTCCCGGAGCTTGACTGTATCGACTGCAGAGAGAGGCGCAGGTTTCGCTCCCTCTGCATCAGGTTTTCCCTCTCCCTTTCCCTCCCTCTCCTCTCCTGATACAATTCGTCAATTTGTTGCTGCTGCTTTTGAGAGATTTTCTTCAGGTGTGCGACTTCTCTACCGGCCTCCTCTCTTTTCTCCTTTTCCCCCTCAAACTCTCTTTCCAACCTCCTCCTTTCTCTCTCGCTCTCATTGAACGACTCTCTCACCGTAGAGAGAGTATCTTCTGTCTTCCTGAGCATTTCAATCAGCGGAGGGATGCTCGCCTCCACTCTCGCCTTCTGCATCTCTGACTGCTGCAAGAACGCCGTCAGCGTGTCCTCTCTTCCCCCCTCAGAAAGAAAGGACGACGACTCCAACTGCTGACTCTCTTCTCTCCTGTCTTCCCAAAAAATCTCGTCACTCTCAAGCCGTCTCCCCAGGTGCGTCCTCACTACAGGAAGCACATTATCAGCACAGAGAGCGACAAAGAAAGAACTAAAAGCAGTTGCTTCACTGGAAGAACAGAGCACACCCTCCTCCCATTCTTCTTCTTCTTCTTCCAGGCAGATGTTCACTAGTGTTTCCCTTTCCCCTTCGACCCCCACACTGTCAGTTGCTGAGGAGACACTGGGAGGAGCTGCTTGCGGCTGAGTCATGCGGTTAGAAAAACTGTGCAGCAAAGGAGAGACGGAAATCGGGGGGTCAGAAGCAGGGCCAGACCTAGAGTGAAGGGGGGGTGAGAGATCTTGACAATCACCGTCTCCCTGTACAGCGGCAGGAAAGAGATGACTCAAGGGTTGGATCTGCTCTCTCTCTTCTTGATGAGGACTGTTGGAAGACTGAGGAGAAGCGGGTAGAAGTTCCCTTTCTCCTTCGTGCAGAAGTGGCCGATCTTCTCCTTTTCTCTTTATTCGCAATGTCTGTAGTTGTGTCAGTGCTTGCTGCAGGAAAAATTCGGCGGCCTCAGCCCTTCTTTCTTCTTCCTCCGCCTTCATTCTGTAGTGCTCTCTCTCTCTGTGCATGTTCTCACACATTCTCATCAGGTCCTCGCACAGTGCAAGAGACTTTTGGGACTGTCCGATTGCCCTATCAGACCACGTCGTGCTGACACTGTCGGATTCAGACCCGGAATCTGACGTCGCTCCCATCTCTTGCTCTGCTGCAGGAGACAGCACACTGCTGGGTGGGAGGCTTCGAAACGGCCGTTTGAAGCGGAGGAAAGAGGGGGACAGCAGACAATCATCATCAGTCGATCCAGAATCTGTTCCGGAATCCGGATCTGTAAAACTCTCCTGGTTCACCTCGAGAGAGAGACGATTGAGGGGGGTCTCCGTCTCCGTTTCGGCATCCGTGTCCGTCTCTGTCCACTTTTCAGGTGTTGTTTCCTGCATGAGGGGGGAAGAAGAGGCACAAGGGGAAGGGTAGGAAGGGAGATGTGTGTTCTGGGACTCTCCACGACACAAATGTTGGCGTAAAGGAAAAGCAAGGAAGCGAACAAAAGGATGACCATGTGAAGAAGTTAGTGGAAACACTGACAAGGCACTTGCAAACAGATCAAGAAGATGCATGAGAGCGCGGGGAAGAAGCCTGCCGAAACCTCAACGTCGAGCCATACGTGGAACTGACTTCTTTGCCGTCAGAGATCAGCCCAACAAGGGCTTTTCTGACAGAGTGAAACATGTGCATTTTCCCAGTTGAGCAGTAAGCGCAATTTGTGCAACAGTGCAACTCAGGGAGGCAATCCTGAAGCCAAAAGGCAAAGAGCTGTTTCCTTTGCCCGCTTGATCGTGCTGATACCGTATGTCTGAAGGCAATCCACCTTTTTCAAAGTTTGTTTCTGTCAGTCGTGAAGCTTTTGCTTCGATCTTAACAAACAACACTTTCAGCTCCTGCAGTACAGCTGAGCTGCTGGATGCAGACTGATCAGACTTTTTGGCCCCGTAAAGATGCATGAGGGTGAGGCTCATTTAAGAATTCGCGCCTTCCAGGCCATTCGCACGGAGTGCATGCATGCGTTCGACTGCATGCCGCTCAGACTGCGTCACGCACTCAGGATATCTCAGGATACACCGTCTCCGTCGTACAAAGTATTCATCAGACTGCTGATCAATCATTGCTGATCATCTGCTGATCTGTGTCGTGGAATGTCGTGGAACAACGAGTTCATGACAATTCATTGATAGCATATGCAACCGCAAGAAAAACCGTTCAGTCAATCGTGAAAACCCCGATCATCAGATTCAATCAATCGTGAACAGCTCTCACTTCTATAAGTTGGAAGAAGGAGAAGTCAAGGGCAACCAGAAGCCAGGACAAGAATAGAGAAAGGTGTTCGCGAGTTGGCAACTCCGTTTTCGTTCACACTGTTGCGTCCGGAATGCTGAAGGTTCTTTTTGGCCTCCTGGTGGGGACGGTGGCGTTTGCCGCCCTGGATCAGGAAAAGCTACAAGGTGAGGCGCACGAATTGAATTGAAGCTGATTATAGCGGGACCTCGCCTCAAAACACGGAGATAAAACGAGCTCTCTCCTGCCCATCCATGTATAATATTTGTTCGCAGACTTGTTCAAAGGAATGCAATTTGACAAGGACATCTTTGACTTCACGAAGACCAACGAGGGCAAAGACGCCGGCCCGAAGTCGAGGACGAAGGACAAAGTTCCTTGCGGTACGAAACAGCGTCCCTGCGGCACAGCAGACTGCCCTTGCGGCACGGATCACTGTCTTTGCGGCACAGGTCCTTGTCCCTGCAAGACGGACGAGTGTCCTTGCGGTACGGAGACGTGTCCCTGCAACCAAGGCAACTGCCAATGCAGTAAAGACCCGAACGACCCGTGCCTATGCGGCACTGCGGGAAACTGTCCTTGCAATCAGGGTCTCTGTACTTGTACAAACGACGCGGCAGATCCGTGTGCTTGCAACTCAGGTCTGTGTCCTTGTGCGCAAGGAGACTGTCAGTGTGGGAGCGGCCTCTGTCCGTGCAACCAAGGAGACTGCCCCTGTGCTACCGGAAACTGTCCCTGCAACGAAGGCGACTGTCCTTGCAATCAAGGGCTCTGTCCCTGCAACTCAGGCAACTGTCCTTGCAACCAGGGCGACTGTCCTTGCAATCAGGGGCTCTGTCCCTGCAACTCAGGCAACTGTCCTTGCAACGCAGGTCTGTCTTCCGCGGATTCAAAACAATTTTCTTGCAATGATATTGTTGTCTTTTGTTGCAATTTTGTCAATGGGGTTTTTACTGTTTTTGCAATCTTCTCTCTTGTCTTGGGTGGAAGCAGCAAGAAGTAGCGTGTGACGACAAGTGATCATGTGAAGTCCTGTCGGGAGGTTGAGAGGCAAGGGGCGCTTAACTCTCACCTTTCGGGCCCCCTGCCCACTTTGTCTGAGTTGTTGTGACGTTCCTTTCTCTTTGTTGCTTTCTTTCTTTTTGTCTGTTGCGTCCATGAAGAGAATGGGGGAAAGAAACCATGTGCTTTGTCATCCACAAATTCAAAGCAATTTTCTTGCAATATCGATATTGTCGTCTTTTGTCGTAAATTTATATTGAATTTGCTGTTTTTGCAACTCAGGCGACTGTCCCTGCAACCAAGGCAACTGCCCTTGTGGTACTGGCGTGTGTGGTTGCAACCAGGGGGACTGTCCTTGCAACCAAGGCAACTGCCCTTGTGGCACCGGCATCTGCCCTTGCGCTCAGGGGGACTGTCCATGCGCTCAGGGGAACTGTCCTTGCAATGACCCGTTTGGTATCTGTCCTTGCGGTGCTGGTCTCTGTCCTTGCAACGAGGGCCTCTGCCCGTGTGACACCGCGGAGTGCCCTTGCGGTGCTGGTCTCTGTCCCTGCAATGACGGACTTTGCCCGTGTGATACCGCGGAGTGCCCTTGCGGTGCTGGTCTCTGTCCGATTGGGCAAGGCCTCTGCCCCGCCGTGTGAGTGCATGCCACTGTTGACCTTTTCCTGCCCGCCTGCCTACTCTGTTACGTCACTCTGGAATCTCGCGTGCGTGAGATGCTGAACGCCTCTTCCTAGTTCTGATTCAAATCGTTTCCTTTACTTCCTTTTCGTTTTTCCGCGCTTTCCCCGTACGTCTCTGACGGCCCTCTGATCATCCTTTCCTCGGTCTTGCACACTCGCGTGATCACTTCGCCTTAATTGTGGAAAAACAGACAGGAGGTTAACATTTGAGCCTCGAGGCCGAGTCTTGCGTCAATTATGCGAGAACTCGAAGGGATGTCTCAAGCTCATGTCATTGAGCAGAGAGACCAAGAGAGGGGAGTGGTGGGTGAGTGACTGAGGGGGTGAGTGGACGAGACCGTACTAGATCACACACACGTTGGTCTGCTTTTGTGGGCCCAGCGACCAAAGTCGTCCTGTTTGCTCACAGCTACTCACAGCGAAGGCGACCATAGTGACCATCCTGTATCACACGTGCATTGCATGGTCTGCTTTTGTGGGCCCAGTGTTGGATTATGGGTCAATGACACGGACCGGTGGCGTCCGGGCCGATGGGCCTGTCCGGGATAGATCCACATCAGCATGCACAGCATGCGATCTCGGGGGGGGGAAGAATCGAAGTTAGCAGTGAGTGAAGTCAGTGAAGTGACTGCATGAGCGTCAGCGAGGACATACATCTCTCTTTCTTTCTTTCTTTCTTTCTTTCTTTCTTTCTTTCTTTCTTTCTTTCATTCATTCTTTCTTTCTTTCTTTCTTTCTTTTTTTCTTTCTTTCATTCATTCTTTCTTTCTTTCTTTCATTCTTTCTTTCTTTCTGTCTTTCTTTCTTTGCACTACCTGTGCAGCTGTCTAGCTGCTTTGTGCTGCCTATCTTTTTTCTGTTGACTGTCTTTGCATGTTCTATCAACCGTCCTAGTTTATGCATGGATCTTTCTGACCGTTGTCATTCGTCTCGATCGTCTTGACCATTGGTCTGATTTCACCTGCCTGCATTCGTCTCGTCTTCTCCGCCTCTGCAGTCTTTTTTTTCTTTTTCTGCGCTGATTCTCCAGTCTTTCTCTTTCCCTCTCCTTCTGTTTCCTTCACAGGAAGCTTTTTTTTGTCTCAAAGATTTTCTTTTTTGTCTGGAACTCTCTTCTTCTGATTCCAACCCTGTGTTGGTGTTGTGTATAGAGAGCAGACTTGTTGGATAATAAGGGGGTGAATACTGAAGGAGAAGAGTGACCGCATGACGGGATTCGTGCTTGCGTGTGCGCCTGGGGGAGGATCGACGGCGTTTCGCTCAGCCTGCATGGTGTGTTTGTTTGCTTCACATTCAAGACGTCCTTTTCCGCTCCTTTTCACTGTGTGTATGTACGTTCATTCTCGCCTGTATCTGCAGCCGTTTCGTCTTATGGCCCAGTTATGGGCTCCCAGCCTATAGAAAGGCGAGAGTCATGCAGTCAAGGGGGGGAAAGAGGTCTGCATAATCTGCATGGATCTGCATATGTGAATATGTATTGGATGTGTTCGCTTTAAACGACGCCTCTACAGAACCGATGCAGTTCGGAGTCCTAGTCGGAGCCTCACTTTGTATTGCGCCATCTTAGTAAAAATCAATGATTACTATATTGTTTTTTACGTTTAATTGATTCCCTTCTAGGCGCCGGCTAGAGAAAAAAAAAAAGAAAAAAAAATAAGCGATTTGAGGAGATCTTTTTTTTTTTTTTTTGACTTTTCAACCTTGAACAACACTTAGCAACAGTTGTGCAACAAACAAACAACACTTAATTGTACAACACTTGAACAACAGTTATTTGACTGATACAGAAAAAAAAAAAGTAAAAGGTTTTGGGGGATCTTTTTTTTTTTTTTCTAGCCGGCGCCTAGATTCCCTTTATGCTAGCCTTTATGTCGGGTATAATGCCCGGTATATACTAATTAAATTTGGTGTATCATTTAAAATAAATTTTTAAATAATCTATAAAAAATAATTTAAAGCATCGATTTCCATGCAAACTGATATTTAGGATTACAGGATTACATTGTGTAACACAATATAGTAGGGTACCCTGCCGTTTGCGGGGGCAACCTCTATAAGACAAAACGGTAACAGTGCTCTAGGGCACCACTAATCACTAATCACTAATCACACTATACTTTCAGTGTAGTTTACTTTGATCAACAGCCTATATACAGGAAACAACAAGTAAATATATTCAATTTGACCTAAATATTGTCTAGTCTTGATCTAAGTCGATCTAGGTCCAAGAGTCATCATCATCATCATCATACGCCATATCGCTATCGCCCATCGGCGCCTATAATGGGTGTCTAGCGTTCAACACGTCAAGACACGCAAGGCAGATTGTTAGTTAAATCTAGGTACTATCAATAATGTACACTAAGTGCAGTCTTTTCTACAGCAGATTAAGCAAAACGGATCTCAATGTTCTCCTGGTGTTTTCTAGGGTGTTTTCCTTGTCATGCTGAAAATGGTTATACATTTGTGTAGGCACCCTCAATTGATCGCTCTTTAGATAAAGACAACATATAATTAATTTAAGCACGATTGAAGAGACAACTCAGGCTAGAGAAAGCATGCACCCGCTTTGTTCAGTGGAAGAAGAACCCCTCTTGTACCCCAGCCAACATCATCGTTTCATCGACCGATTGACAATGCAGGCGAAGGAAGAGACTGCCGGATTGAAGTCTAAACATATCAATCTTGTCAATCCTTTGAATTATGTATGGAGCGATCATGCACACATACACGCGAATGAAAGAATCAAAAAGCCATCGATCAATCACAGAAAACGCCCACTAACACCCCCAATCAACCCATTGACCGATAATGATTGCAAGACCATCAGCCCAAACACAGCCCAGACGTATATTGGAAAAGCAAAGGAAAGCAAAGAAAAAAAAAAAAAAGAAAAGAAATCATAAAAAAGGCACACAAAGCTCCAAGTACACAGGCCATGCAAGAAGCGGCCGAAAAAAAAGGGAACGCGCTCACTGACCCCCCCGGATTCTTTGCATGTGGCAACAACCTTTCTGCTTCTCCCCGTCTCTGAAAGACGATAAGGATTCGAAAACCGAACAGAAAATCATGATGGTCACAAACGAGATTTGGGTCGAAGAGAACTCAAAACACCCACACACACAAAGAGAAAAAAGAGATAGAGAAAGAGAGGGAGACGTCACACAGACCAATTCTGTCGACCCGGCAGAAGCTGCAGGGGAATCTGAATGGCTGTGGTCTCGACTCCTCAGAGAGAGAAAGAGAGAGGGGGAGAGAGAGAGAGAGAGAGAGAGAGAGAGAGAGAGAGAGAGAAAGAAAGACGAAAGAGAAATGACAAACAGATGGTCCAGGAAAGAGTTCCGAGAGTGACAGACGAACTCCACCCCTCAGCCCTTCTATCTGTTGACTGGATGAAGTTCTTTCGATTTGGCGGTCAGCTCTTTGTTTGTGTGTCTGCATGTCATTATTTTGTCTGCAAGGCCCATGCCGAGAGAGAAAATCAATGGAGGTAGACAGACAGACTGCCTTCAGGATGCTTCCAAGACATGTATTCCTTCGTGACCATCCAACTCCCTGTGGCGCTGCGTTCGTTCAGACTCCGTTCACCTGGCTTCTCAGACGGTCTCAAGAAACCCGATAGCTGCGGGTGAATCAAGAATCTGGCAGAACGCCCCCACCTGCGACTAACTTGTTTTCCTCCTTGCGAGACAGGCCTTGCAAGCGGCGTAAAGGTTTCACGTGATCCTTTCTTGATTTTTTGCTTGCTTGCTTACTTGCTTGCATATCCATGTCCTCTTCTTCAATCTTTCCCCCTGCATTATCAAACAGATTGAAAGCCGCCCCTTAGATGATGATTCATATAGTCTCTTCCACTTTTTTACTTCAAATTCTTTTTCTTGTAGGTCGCTGTATTTCAATAATGAAGAGGGAGAGAGACACATGACGTGGTCAGTCCCCACAGAATCAGAAGGCACGAAAAACCAATCAGTCGATTGATCGGTCTGCTTCCTCCTGTCTCCTGCAAATCTCATACCATACCTCCCTCCCTTCCTCCCTCTTTTTCTTTCAAAAGTGCAGTCCGATAGATACCGTGGAAATAGAGAAAAAAAAATAGTGCACAATCTCTACTTCGATTGACAAAAACAACCTTCCATCAAATCAAAATCAATCATGCCCTTATACTGCGGAAAGGATTGTTATTTGTTTTTTCTGTTCCTTCTAAAGCGACACATAAACACACAGGCAAACAGAAAGAAATAGAGAAAAAAAGGAAGACGTCGCTCCTGACAAAAACGGATCGAACTTTGGTGCTCCGACTCAATGAGAAGCACCAACAGAACGGTAGCTAAGGGGCAAACGACAAAAAAAAAAAAGAATGCAGGAGTACGCGCCCCTGACTGCATTAATAAGTTGTTGACAGACAAACTTTCCGTCCTCACATGCATGTGATCGCATCAAAATACTCCCATTCTCCCCATACACCTCCCTGCCTCCCATTCTAAACGTACGAAGAGAAAGCGACAACAAAAAAAGAGGAGAGGGTAGACGATCCGAAAGGGCTGTGAATTCAGTGACCATGTATCGAGGTTGAAAGGAGAAGGGAGAGAAGGTCACCCACTAGTCTAAATGCTGGTCATAGAATAGCAAAGAAGCACGCGAGGTGAAGAGAAGAAGGAAGTCATCCATCCTCTTCCGGCTGAATTATTGAGGTCATTCCAGAGGGGGGCTGGGCATACAAGACAATGCAGGCAGTGAAATACAAAAAAAAAGAATACAATGCAACATAAGATCCATTCCTTCCTACATTTGTTCGACAGAAAGACATGCAGGAACTCAGAGGGGAGACGCATCCCCCCCCAATCGCACCCTCCACTCTCCGTTGCTTCCTTCAATGCAGAAGAGAGACGGAAAGATGAGACAGAAGATAAGTCATGAGTGTGAATTAGGTTATGATGTAGTGAATTCAATGTAAGTGCGCTCCATTATCTCCCTTTGCTTACTGTGTACCCAGCGGGGGAAGTTGGGTGACTCCTTCTTCCCTTCTTCATTCATTTATTCATTCATTCATTCATTCTATCGATCTCTCATGAGACCAAAAAGAGGACAGAGGAGAGCAGAGGAGATGAGAAGAGAGGAGTCGAAGGTGAAGAAACCAGTCGTCAGTCGAAATGCTAAGGGAGGAAGGAAGGAAGGGGTGGATGGATGGAGGAAGGAGGAGACAGAGGAATGAATTTACCAATTCAAACCTACAAATGTTCGGACAAAAACGACGTATACAACACAGTTGAAGCAGTAGAGTACAAGGAAGTAGATTCTATCAAGAGAGAAAGAGGAGAAGGAAAGAGAGCTAGAAGGACAGAGGAATTTAAGGACGCGTCAACCGCTGCATGTATGGTCATTACCGAGAAACTCTCCCTGTCTCCGCCCCGATTGTATGTGCCCTGCCCTTATCCCTGGGTCTGCCTTGCTTTCTACAATGCAGAAGGAAGAGGAAAGCTAGATGAAGAGATGAAAGAGAAGAGAAGAGAAGCTGCAAGTGTTGTGAATTCATCGCAAGTGCCCTCCATAATCTCCCTCCCCTTGCTGTATACCCAGTCGGGGAAGTTCCCAAATTGAATGGATGAATTCCCTTTCCCTCCGTCATTCATTTATTCCATCGATCACTCATCAGGCAAAAAGGAGGGAGAAAAGGAGACGAAAGTGAAAAAACCAGCCGTCAGTCGAAATGCTAGGAAGGAAGGGATGAATAGAGGGAGGGAAGAAAAGAGGGAAAGAGGGAAAGTTAGGAATTAATTTATTATTTGGAACCCGGGAGTCCGGAGACATGCATGGGCGGAATTCAATTCTTCTTCATCCATTCCCCCACGGTCTATCTGTCCATCTGTTCCCATTGAAAACCTCGTCATTTGACCCTTTCCCCTCCTCCCCTCCTTTTTACATCCCTCTACTCCTATACAGCTTCTCTCTGATCCCTCACCCCCACCCATGAGCACAGTTAAAGGCCCCAGAGTCAACCAAGTGCAACCCCTCAGCGAATAACAACTGAACAGGGGCAGATCGCGTGACTTCTATCTGATCAGAGACCTTTCAACCATCAAGGCCGTCTGTATGCAGACGGAAACTCTCTACAAAAGGCCGGAGGAGACGAATAAATTCACCCACCTCTTTGCATTCCTCCGGATAGGAAGAAAGCGGAAAGCAGAGTCGGAAAAGGACGTGTCTCGACTGACAGGAGGAGACCTCTTTGGGCTCCTTGAAATGACATCTCTCTGTCAGCAGTTTCTTATACCCATCTAACCACTTCCCTCTCTCTTCATCAGCTTTAGGGGTAAAGTTCAAAGACAAGTAGACTTCTGCGGGAATGAAAAAGGTCTCTTATCCTAGCTCTTCTTGAAACATAGGCGCTTCTTTACCTTCACATCGCCATATATGAAGGTCCATACAGTTACGGGGAAAGTCTTCAAAGAAGAAACCCCAATGGATCTTGCTAGGCACCCATAGAAGCTTTCTAGGGTGACCAAAACCGAAATCTGTCATTTCTGCTTGATCCTCTCAGACAAAATTTGACTTGCAAACATCGGGAAGGATGAAATCTGTATGCGGTCGGAGAGGACGGGGAGCCCACCCGGCTAACTTGGCTAACTTGGCAGGCATCTAGAGTTTCTGTGTTCACTTCTCATGCACTTTGTGTTCCGTTCCTTACCTTCTCAATCTGTCCAGGAGACCCATGATATGGGATCTCTCTTTGGTCGATCTGATTCTCATGCAGATACTTGCATGTGATGTTGTGTGCAGGTACGTCTTCAATTATGCTTCAAGTACTTCAACAATCGTAGGAGCCTCGAGCAGAAGTCCAGCGATGGTCAGTCTTGCTTCAGTGAGTCTTGGTTGAATTTCTTGATCTTAGTCAGTCGTGGGTAAAAATGCAGGTGGGTCTGGGGGCCGGGGGGCGCATTTTTACCGACAACGGCCCCTGCTCGGTAAAAATGCACCCCCCCTACTCCCACTTTGAAATTTTTCTGTATCTGTTGTGTATCAAGAAGTTGTTTTCTGTCCTTTTCTCTGCTGCTTTGTATGCGCCACCCCCCTCAACCCCCTGCATTTTTACCGAGAAGGGGCTGTTGTCAGTAAAAATGTGCCCCCCCTCAGACTCCCCTACATTTTTACCCAGATCACGTACTTTCCTCTGCTTTTATACCCCTGCTCTCCTTTCTGTTTATTGCAGTCCACCCTGTTTGACAGTGTTGTTTGTGTGTTGTGGTGGTGTTTTCTACTGCTGCCAAGTAGAGCTTTGAACTGTCAGAAAGGAACCTCTCTTATCCGAGCCTCAGCATACCTATATCTGTGTCTACCTCTCCCTCCCTCTCCCTCTCCCTCTCCCCCCCCCCCCCCCCCCCCCCCCCCCCTCTCTCTCTCTCTCTCTCCCTCTTTTCTCTCCTCGTGCCTTTTTCTATGAGTTCTTCATTCACTCTTTCTGTCACGTGCTCTCTCTTTCTCCCTCTCTCTCTCTATGTGTATGTCTGTGTGTGTATGTGTGTATGTGTATGTGTGTGTGTGTGTGTATGTATGCATCCGTAACTGTACGTGTCCATGTGTTACAGTGTCTGTGTCTGTATTGATATACGCCGGTGTCCACAAGCTGACGCAAGCATGTTTGGTTATGTGTATACATCATTGTCTGTTTGACTTCTTTCTCCCCTCCTTCCCTCCCCTTCTCTCCCTAGATCTTTCTCTATCTGTCCCTCTGTCTCTGCTCTGACATCAACTCGGAGTCCGTCTCTGCTCTGGCACCTCCCTTTCCGCCTCCTCCCAGTATTTTCCCTTCCTTCCTGTTTCATCTTCGCTTTCTCTTTTGTTTTTCTCCATTTATCTCTCCTTTAAATTGTCTTAATCCTGTGTACGTTTACTCCGTTTTTCCTTCTTTTAATCCCGTCATGCAGACTCTCGACTGCGACTTTCTCTTTGGACTCGCTTCTCTCCTTCCTATAGTGACTGTCTCCTCCTCTTTCTGTATAATCCCCAAAGCTCCCTAGCCAAGCTTTTTTTACCTGCTCTCCTTCCCCCTTCTTTTTTTCTTCTCTCTCGGAGTCTTTTTTCTGTCTTTTTCTTCTCTTTTTGACTCTTCATTGAAGGAAATCCTCCATTGAAATCATGCACCTTTCTTTTCTCTCTGTTACTATGTGAATTACTCTTTCCTTTCCAATCGCTATGCCATTGGTTTAAACCACATGAATCTTGTATGATGGTATGTATGCAGCTGCATTCCTTCCTGATTTGAAAGTTGTAGATCGATAAGCAACGACTTGCGCCAATGGGATTCGCTTTAGATGCAACCCCCAGCCCAGGGTGTCATTTTTGCTTGAAGTTCACGTGTTTCCATACACATGTATGTAAATGATAGCTAAACTGTGCCAAAACATTTAACTTTGAAACACTTGTATCAGCTGCTGAGTTCGACGCATGCACGCTATATAAAGCTGGGTGTGTGCAAGCTGTTTTGAAGTTAGATCCCAGGCCGGCTTCTTTTTAAAAAATTCAGTGACATGCATTTATGAAAAATAATTTAAAAATTTAATTTGTTCAGTACTTAAAGCGCGGATCTGAGTCGGATCATCTGACAAAGCAGTTTTCTAGTTTTTATTACTAATTAATAGACTATTAAATATTTTGTAAAAAAAATGTTTATAATTAACTTTTAAACCACCATAAACCACTCAGTCCAGATAAATTAGATTTCAAAGAAATTTAAGATTGTATGACAGTGTATTAGTTTCTACAAAATGTGCCACATTGTATATAACTGATATAGTCATATTATATTTTTTTATAAATAATTAGTTGATGAATAAATAATGTATGATCATCTCTTTCATTCTCAATTATATGGTATTAGGTGGAAGATTTCAAATTCAGGCTAAAATTTAGGCTTTTTTGAATGAGTTAAGATAAAAGTCCGACTTGAGGGCAAAAGTCCACTTTTAAAGGCACAAGCCTCCGGCAGATGCAGATCTCCTCATTCATGTGGGGACGGTAGACCAATTTAACGGCACAGCAGTTGTGCGCAGCAATGGCGGGAAGTTTGTGCGGGTTGGGTTACAGTCTGAATTCGATCTACAGGGAGCGTACCCTTTCCGGGCGTCGACTTGCATCCGGGTTTACACGGTCAGCAAGGAAGTCCCTGCATACGCAGTGCTTGCAAACACAGTCGTTGCATGTGAGCCGTAGGCCACGTATGTGCTTTACTATTTGTATGCTCTTTCTTGTGTTGAACGAAACTGGTTTTCCCGATTTAGTCTTGCATCTTTAGTTGGTAGAAAAGTGATTGTCTCTTTGGGTTTGTTCCCTCTGCAGACTCTTCTCTCCAAGAAAGGGCTTCCTGTCCATCAAGACGGCTCCTCTTCTGTCTTCACCGGCAAGTAGGGAGTCGCCGTGCACCCAAGCAATCTTCGTTCTCCCGTTCTTGTTCCTTCTTCTGTGATTTTTCGCATACTGAGACAACATGTTCGTTTTGGTCATGCTTCTTTTCCTCGCCTTCTTATAACGATGAAAGAACACAAACAGAATTACCAACACATTCTTTCTGTCCCTCAGTCTCATACAGAAGCTGCCCTCAAGTGGTGTTTATCCTGCTGTCTTGTGAATGCTACCCACCACTCTTCCCCTCCGTCTACGTCTCGCGCTTAACTCTCATGGTTAGACGAGGTGTGGGCAGACATTTTCAAGGTTAGTTGACTCGATCCTGAAATCGGTCGGAAGGTCTCTCTTTTGGGGTTCCGTTGGGTGTTTGTGATGAGGGATACAAAGAAAGGGGTGATGCTTACGAGGGTAATGAAAAGAAGGACAGACAGTGGGCCTTTAGCTGCAGTGTGCGAATGGATAAATGCGTACGGTCTTATGAAGAAGTTTGTTTCAGACAATGCGGAAGAGATTTGTAAAGGGAAGGTAAAGGTAATGTTGGAAGAGAGGGGTGTGCATGTCTGTCCAAGGCCTCCTGACTCTTCTGATAGACCTGCTGAAAGGTGGATTCGAACAGCGAGAGCAGGTCTCAGGTCGTTCATTCATACATACAAACTTCATCTTTGTTTCTTCCCTTGTATGTTGCGGGCGGTTAAATATTCATACAACCGAACAGTGTCAGGAAAGACAGGTCGTTCTCCTCTGCGCACTGCCTTGGGTGTTCGGCCAAAGGTGACATACATGCTGGGAGATCCTGTTGTCTACATCCCACCCTTTCACAAGAAAGTCGAGAATACTCTCCACCCTCCGGGAAAGGTATGCATTTTCCTTTGCGCGGTGTCACCATATGAATAGATGCTTGCGGAATGGAGTGCCTTTTCTTCAGACTGGTCACGGGTTGTTCGCGTGCATCCTCTCAAACATGGTGTGAAGTCTTGCTCGTAAGCAAGTTTACTTTCTTCGGGACTGGTTGATCATGTGGGAGAGTGGATGTTGGGAGATGCCCGGCCTTCTTTACAGGGGGGAACAGATGAACAAAGGGAAGACTGTAGGTCGGGGGGGGCATGAAAATGAAAACGGAATTAAAGCAAAGAAACAAGACGATTTTTCTTTTCGTTCTTCTTCTTCTTCTTCTTCTTCTTTTTCTCTGTCTCCTCTTTCTTCTTCTTCTGAGTCTTCATAGTCAGAGATTATTTGGGGGGAACCTATTGAGTTAGATGAGTCAACTGATACTCAGCGTACGGCTGTGTGTAGGTTTTGCTTTGAAAAAGAGCACAAGGCGTACGTATGCAAGCAGAAAGAGAAGCCAGCTGATCTTTCTTACACTTTGCCTGAGTCTCTAAACAATTCGGGAAAGAACCAGATTCCTGTTTCCTTCTCTAATCCTGCTGTGAAAGAAGGTCTGTTCAATGAAGCAATGAACAGCAAGCTTGACAAGTTCGAGAGATTTTCTGTTTTAGGGGATGCTGATGAAATTCCTGCTGCGTCTATTCCTACTCTCAAATTCTCCTCTGTCCTCTCTACTCTCTGTTCTTTTCTTCTTCTGTGCAAGTGGGTGTTGACGTGGAAATTGAAAGATGGAAAAAGAGTCCCAAAGGCATGTCTTGTCTGTGTAGGACATTCAGGAAGAGATCAACGTGACTATGAAACGTATGCAGGCACACCTGATGCATTAATCTTTTGCCTTTTCTTTATTTTCTGTTGGGTGAAAGGATGGGCCCTTACTCTAACAGATGTGACGTGTGCTTTCCTTCAGGCGCCTATCACTGGCTCTGCCACCTCTGCGGTGCGCGTGAAGATGCCTCAGTTTTTTTTAAAGGAAAAAAAATGGAGTTTTCGGCCTGGAGGGGTATATCAAATTCTGAAAGCTCTTTATGGTTTGAAAGACAGTCCGAGAATCTTCATTCAGTGGCTTAAAAAAGTTTTGCATTCTCTTTTTTCCTTTTTTAAGTGTGCTGAGTCGATCCTCATCCAGACCTGCTCTCCTCTTCCTTCTCTTGTTTGCTCTTCAGACAGCAAGTCGTGGGCCGATGTTCCTCAGGTAGACATCACAGCGGCAGTACAAATGCATATAGATGACTTACTTTTAATTTTGCCTGACCTGCTCGAGACTTTGAGACAATTCAGAAAGCGTGTTGAATGCGATGAGCCTGAACTGATCGGACCTGGAGGAAGGAAAGTCGTTGGACTTGATCTCTCTCATGATAATCAGAAAGGGGTGATCAAACAAGGACAGAAGAAATACATTAGTACAGACTCTCTGCCTGAGCCTAAGAGAAGCAGAAAGCTGGAGAAAGCAGATTTCGAGAAGCCTGAAGAGAAAGAGATAGACATGAAATTGGAAGGGACTTTTTGAACTCTTCTTGAAATGCTCGGTTGGTTATGCAAGACCAGGTTCGATCTTGCTTTTGCTTTTTCATAATTATCTCGATGGGCATCCAGACCGAGCCAGCGTCTTTTGCGTACTTTCGCAACTGTTCTTTTTATTGCTGTCGAGAAAGTATGAGAGCTGTTCTTTTTTGCTGTCTCTATGCCTGAGTTGCGTTTGTTTGTGGATGCAGCCTACTGTGATCACACTTGTGAATCAAGAAGCGGATTTATTTTTCAGCTTGCCGATTAGAGCTGGCCGCTGACGTGTTGTGTGAATCTGATTGATTGGTTCAGTCATAGAGAGAAGCGACTTATACGTTCCACTGCAGGAGCAGAGCTTCTCACTCTCTGTCAAGGTGTGTTGCGAATGCCATTGCTTTTGAGAGTCGCTCGTTTGCTTTTTGGCAGAGTGAAAGTATGTGTTTTGACTGATAGTGCAGCGTTGGTTAAACAATTGAAGAATCGCGTTTGCAAGAAAGAACCTACTCTCCAAGGTCGTTTGCTTTTTGCTTTGCAAGAGATCGAAGCTGTCGGTGCTACGTTCGAGTATGTCGATGGTGATGTTAGCCAGATGGCTGATTGTCTTACAAAATGGAAGGATCCAGATGTTGCCTAGCCAATCGGTGCATCTTCCTGTTTGTAAGCTGCAGGGGGGGAGTTGATTTATGTTGCTTTTCCGGACTCAGTTACCGGGGCCATGCATGCCTAGTAATAGAGAAACGGCTAGATCCTCCTAAAGAGACTTATTGTTTTTAGCAAGTCTCTACTGAACTTAATATCTTTGTCAGTGAATGGTCAGTGTAATGTTCGTTTTAGAAGTTCTGTGCTCACCAAGACTAAACTAAAACTCACTCTGACATATGCATATGGGGGCAAACACACATGCGCACACACAGATACACACATACACACACACAAATACACACACACACACACACACACATACACACACAGAGAGAGAGAGAGAGAGAGAGAGGGAGAGAGAGAGAAAGAGAGAGAGAAGGGGGGGGAGGAAAGGAGGGAGGAAGGAGGGAAGGGAGAGAGGGAGGGAGGGAGTGAAAGAGAGAGAATCTCTTATCGATATGCTTGCCTGTACTGCCTCGGAAAAACAGTGTCACTCCGATTTATCTCCTTTTCGTGGGTCTTTTTGAAAAAGTACAGACAATTTTGAAAGAGAATTACTGAGTAGCGAATGCACACGAAAATGAAAACGCCCCTGCTCTGATATATCCTGATTTGGTGAAGAGAAGTGAAACAGGGATGGAGACGGGAAGACGGATGATCGAACGAGAGAATATCAAGAAGAACTGCAAGTTTCCGGCGGCAACTTTCCGTAGTAGGTGGGGGCCTCGTTTGTTCAAAACAAAATGCCTTGGTGAAAGAAATGGATATTTTAGAGAACTGAGTAGAATTCTCTCATGCCAAACTTGTAGCCAAAGTGACTGTCGGAGGTGCCGAAGTGGACTCCTGCGTGCAGATGGTTCTTGCAAGCCACATAGCGCGGGGGACTTGTACAAAATACTTTATGCAACGGCGTTGCATAACCCCCCCCCCCCCCCCAAGCCATCAATTTGCCGGTTGCATAAGGCGGTGGCGTGTATGTATTGCATGCTAGAATGTGGCGGCGCCCAGAGGGACCACCTTTATATAAGAACCCCCCCCCCTCCAGCCCTCTTATGCAACGCCGTTGCATAAGGTATTTTATACGAGCCCCCGCAGGCCCACCAAAGATCCCGGCACTGAGTGAGTCGGTCGGGCCCACTACCGCGTATGGATAAATGGGAATGTGCTCACTGAGGGGATGAATGCGTCGCCTCGGGGGGCAGCTCAGCTCTGCTGAGATCAGCCGAGAGGCCCTGAGATCGCACGCACTCGCATAACGTATCTTTTCATTTTTTAGGGGGGGGGGTCGCTTCTATCTCACGGTGTCACCCGAATTCCAAAATATGCCCCTCAAGAAACTCGCACGGAGCCGCGATCGGACATACCTTAATTACTTCGCACATGCATGCGTGCCCCTCAAGTAACTCGCACGGAGTTGCAAGTGTATGCTCGCGCGGTCTCGAATTAAAAGCATACTTCGTGCATGCGCGTTGCCGTGGCCCCCGCCCCATGCATGCATGCACCTGCACAAGACATGCCCAAGCCCCCGATGGGGGAAATTTGCGGACCCCTAAAGGGCCCCCCGAGGCTCTCACCCAACTGGTTGGGTGTATCTCGTCACTATATACCTAGCTGCATGCATCATTGCCCTTCTCTATATATGTATGTAAGAGCAGCTGGACTGACGTGCGCAGGAGAGTGTCAGAACACACAGCTGCCTGAATCAGAAAGTGTGATGTGACAGTTCCACAAAAGGGATCGAGTGCACCCTTAATTGTCTCATTACAGCCCCCAGAGAGAGAAACCAGGCGATAGGGGGAATGACTGACCTTTGCCACGCAAATTTTCATCTCGCCTCATGTTTTTGGCTGCCCTCAGAATGATCAAATCGTCTGTGCCTTTCCTTCTCCTTGCTTTCATTATCCCTACCGACTGCTCGAGCGTCTGCCATTCACCCCCCGGCACTCTTTCAGTCGACGTCTCTGAGCCCTCCCCGTCAACTTGTCCCGATGTTGGTGAGACGTTCACACACACAATCGGGAGCGAAACCTTCACAGTCAAACCTCTGCACCCGGTCGGAGCCGAAGTTTCTGGCCTAGACCTCAGGCAGAGGCCGTCAGAGGAGACGCTGAAGGCCTTGGAGGATTACATGGCGACCGTCGGTGCTCTTCTCTTCCGCAACCAGACTCTGTCGGGAGACGAGCAGGTGCAAATTTCGGAATATTTTGGGGGAAGAGAGATGACAGGAAGTCACTTAATCCACCCGAAGGCCCCAAATGAGCACATCCTTCGCCTTTCCAACGACCGATCCGAAGGGATGAACGGGGCGGGGGCCACCTGGCACAACGACGGCGGATTCCACCGTGTCCCTTATTCCCACGTCACCTATTACATGGTCAAGGCTCCTTCAAAAACCTTCAGGGGGGGTACGCACTTTGCCTTAACCTCAAAGGCCTACGACCTTCTGACAGAGGAAGAAAAGATCAGATGGAAGAATTTGGTGTTCATTACTAACAGAAGAGGAGTGGTGCACCCCCTCGTGTTCACACACCCGATGACCGGAAGGAAACATCTCTTCCTGTACCTCATTGTCTTGGGGGCCATTTTAGACACAAGCAACATGAGACTGCTCACAAAGGAGGAGCTAACTGCCGTGTGCAAGCGTTACATCGAGCTTGTATCACATCCTGACGTCTCGACAAAGTTCAATTGGAAGACGGGAGATTTTCTGATCACGGACAATCTAGCAGTCTCCCACAAAGCAGACGCCTCTGCTCACACACGAGCGACATCGAAACGCTCCCTCCCTGAGTCACACAGACCCGACCTCAGAATCCTTCACCGTACCACCGTCAAGGGAACGTTTCCCGTGGACCCGACCACAAATGCAATTCCGGGTCTCCAAGATGACTTGACTCTCGACATCGAGGGCCCCAACCCCTTCAACCAGGACGGGGTTTGGTACTCTGGTCCCACAGGATTTCGGTGGAGCCCTGACATCTCCTGTGCCTTGTGACTCTCTCTCTCTCTCTCTCTCTCTCTCTCTCACTCACTCACTCTCTCTCTCTCTCTCTCTCTCTCTCTGTCTCTCTCTC
>JAHBMJ010000343.1:15000-20542 GCA_018398765.1 Chromera velia | reverse complement strand
CCCGACCACAAATGCAATTCCGGGTCTCCAAGATGACTTGACTCTCGACATCGAGGGCCCCAACCCCTTCAACCAGGACGGGGTTTGGTACTCTGGTCCCACAGGATTTCAGTGGAGCCCTGACATCTCCTATGCCTTGTGACTCTCTCTCTCTCTCACACACACACACACACACTCACACTCTCTCTCTCTCTCTCTCTCTCTCTGTCTCTCTCTCGTCCGCGTATCCACCTTGAACCACTTTGGTGTATGACTGGTGTGCAAACTTTGCAGGGCGCAAAAAGAACAGACTATCATTGCATAAAGTACGTAGTCATTTCATATTATTTGATGCCGTCGCACTATATATGTTTCTTCAATCTGGATTCAAATTGCCTTGATTGCTCTATCAATCTTTTTTTGTTTTCTGAGAAAAATATGTGCATCCATGCATGAACTAGTGCGTAAATTAAGCGCCAAGATAAATTACGTAAATCAATTATATATCAAACTAATTAATACGTCAATCTAGGAGCCTCAGACCTCATTCAACATATTATTAGCCGCTGAGTAAACTTGATCAGACTTCAAGTCTCAAAAAAATGTTAGTTCAGCTAGCATTTTTTTTTTGTCAACTTTTTGTATGCTTATATACTATAGCTTATATAATCGCAACATACGTGTATATGTATGCAAATTTGATGTTTTATAAACGTTGTCCAGAAAATGAATGTTCTATAACTCCACCAACTTGAATTTAACTGCGTTACTGTAAGCTAAATTTCTAAAAATATGCAAGTTTACATATACTTCTGATAATTTGATTACGATTCGTAATTTGTTACTAATATATGACCTGTCTAAACCATGCAGATCGTAAATTGCTCACACATTCGAGGGTTTTTTTAATTTTAATTGGTTTATATTTAGAAAATTATAACTTTAATTGTTCTCCGAAATCCTAATTCTTGAATGCTGGCTAATGCTGGCCTAAATGTAGTCCGCATAGGCCTAGGCATGGGCCCCATAGTCTAAGCTTTAGAGACCTAGCTAGGGACCAAATTAGGACAGTGTATAGCTAGAGTTTAAAAACTTATTAAACAACAATGATCAATTGTTTCAAGCAAGCCAAATACTATTGAATTGATCTTTAAGCAATAAATAAAGAGCACAGCCAAGGGTTCAGCAATTAAATTGCATGAATTCACATCGATCAGCACAATAAAGTTGTAATAATATAAAACGATTCATGCATTGGTTTGATCTCCGTTGACACTTAGTCTTGGTCAGTGGTAGCCGCTGCCACTGACTTGGTAGATGGTGGTGGCCACGCAACTCGGGCTGTATTACTCAGCTGAACAGCTTGGGTGGGAAAGTAAAAGTGTATACTGATGAGCAGTATACAGTCAGGCCCTCTCTTGGAGGAAAGCACTCATTCGGCTTTAGTGCGGTGGTGCCGTTCAATCGATGCCCCTATGCATCGATCAATTGGTCAAAAGACGTGCCTTGAGGGGTGAAATCCGGTGGAATTAGGTGTGCTTAATTCTGATAAGGAGCCGTTAGGAGAGACTTTTCAGATGCCTACCTTTGGGGTGCCCTTCGGTGTACGGTCTACCTTTATTCTTTCTTCTCTTTCTGTTTGAAAGACAACTGGAACTGCTGGGTTTACTTTGATGCAGCTAGTGCATTCTTACCTGCTACGTTCATGTACTCAAATTTTCAGCTTCATCCTGTGAGATACGAATCCTCTCTCCTGCATCCTAAAGGAATACCAGTGGCAGATGGAAAGACGGACAGAAGACCCATTATCAGCCAGAGACGTTACAGAGGAACCGGAAAGGTGACTGAGACGGTCGGTCTGTCTGTCCATCAGAACTCCCTGACGTCGAACTTTTCTTTTTCTCTCTCTCCTGCAGTGTCAGGCAAACTGCTGGGCTCTGTCGTTTTTTATTCCTGCCCACTTACCGCACTCCCATTGCCCCCAACTTTCTTGGTGCCCTTTAACTTTGCGACACCGCCTTCTCTTTGTAAGCTTATAAAGAAAACGATTGATATGCGTAGACGGTTGGATGTGTAGCTCGGCATCTGATAAAACAACGAGGCTGGCCAAAGGAGAAGCATCCCGTTTTGTAGTACAGTTTTCAGGGTCTTTCCCGTCCCCTTATACTTCCCCTCTTTTTTCTGATCAGGAGGGTAGACCAATAATGCACTGTTGTTTTCAGACAAATCACCAGCATCGATGTAGAAAATTCCGGTCAGTTCTACCGAATGCACGTGAGGCTCCCCTCATGACTGTGAACCGTCAATCTTCCTGAACATCATCGTCACTTTCTGATCAGGATGTTGGAGCTTTTTCAACTTGCTGAGCACGAGGCTAATCACTTCCTTCAACTTCCGAAATGAAGGGAATTGCTTCAATTGATGTAATCCATATCCCTCCGTTTTCCATAACTCCGTATTATACCATGAACAGGCCCACTTGCCTGGATCTGAGGTTTCACAGAGATGGAGAAGGTCCTCTCTCAACTGACTGCGCAGAGACTCATCTACTGGAAACATCACCGACAACCGTGCAGCTCCAGACCAGAATGAAGCACAGTGTCACAAGCCGAAAAATCAAAAAAATTGTATGGCAGCCTATATTTCTAGAAATGATATAAAAAATCTGTTCCATAGTTCTTTTTCTATCGTTACAACGTCTTCTTACACAAAGTTTCAGCTTCTAACTCCTTACCAATTATGAGAACGAGTTTTTTGCGGAAAAGCGCCGGTCTCCTATATAGAAGGGGGGGCAAAAACCACTCCACTTGCCCCGGGCATGCGAAAAGATGCCATAATCTCGTAATTCGTAATCAGTTATAAGAGACATACCACAAAAGGGGGGGTATATGATTATTTTTTCCCATAATTACACTTAATTTCACCAGATTTAAGCTTTTTAACTCACACTGGTTGCTAGCACACTAAAATAGGGGGGCCACGGACCCCTTTGGAGTAGGTCAACATTGAAGAGCCAACTGATTATTTGAATGTAATTAACCCTTTGTAAGGCTTGCTAGCAGTGAACTCTAACCCTGTTTTTTCTTGCCTAGCGGTACTTTTTGGCTGCCTAGCGGTACCATTAGGCTGCCTAGTGGTACCTTTTGCCTGCCTAGCAGTGTTCTTTGCCTGCCTAGCGGTCATCTTCGCCTGCCTAGCAGTTAGATTCAGCTGCCTAGCAGTTAGATTCAGTTGTTTAACAGTTGTATTTAGTTATTCTATAGTGTCTAGTAGTTGTAAAATAGTTAAAATATGTTATAATAAGTATAAATGGGTTATGCATAGGTTACTCAATAAATTATTCGATTAATTTTGAATTATATTAAAAATTAAATGCCATTCAAACGTATTTAACATACAATTAGCATAATTCAAGGCTAATTACAATATATTCAGTCCTCTTTATCAGACTCGGAGTCACTTAAAACAGAAGAACTAGCAGAAGAAGAACCAGAGGAAGCTTTTTCATGATCGCTAACATCTGGAAGATACACCTCCAACCCTGAAAAAAGTCTTCTTCTTCACTTAAGATCTCTACCAAATAATGTAAGCCACGCATCAAAATTTTGCACCCTTTTGTTAAGACCACATTCTTGTACAACAATTCATACTCCTCAAGACTAATGCGTGTCTTACATTATTTGGCAGAGATCTTGAGTGAAGAAGAAGACTTTTTTCAGGGTTGGAGGTGTATCTTCCAGATGTTAGTGATCATGAAAAAGCTTCCTCTAGTTCTTCTTCTGCTAGTTTTTCTGTTTTAAGTGACTCCGAGTCTGATAAAGAGGACTGAATATATTGTAATTAGCCTTGAATTATGCTAATTGTATGTTAAATACGTTTGAATATCATTTAATTTTTAATATAATTCAAAATTAATCGAATAATTTATTGAGTAACCTATGCGTAACCCATTTATACTTATTATAACATATTTGAACTATTTTACAACTACTAAACACTATAGAATAACTAAATACAACTGTTAAACAACTGAATCTAACTGCTAGGCAGCTGAATCTAACTGCTAGGCAGGCGAAGATGACCGCTAGGCAGGCAAAGAACACTGCTAGGCAGGCAAAAGGTACCGCTAGGCAGCCCAACGGTACCGCTAAGTAGCCAAAAGGTACCGCTAGGCAAGAAAAAACAGGGCTAGAGTTCACTGCTAGCAAGCTTTACAAAGGGTTAATTACATTCAAACAATCAGTTGGACTTCATTGATGTCTTACCTTCCACAGTGTTATCAAATTTTTTTTAAGGAGTCCGTGACCCCCCTAATTTAGTGTGCTAGCAACTAGGCTAGCAACCAGTATGAGAAGATGAACCACGTTTCTTTAGCCTGAAATGTTTATGTAATATATGTTTTTATTATATGTTTTGTATGATCTTACCTATAAAATCTTAATCGTGATTGAAATAGTTGAATACCCTAGGACCTGCTCTTTCTTCAACAGACTGCTGAGGAAGGAAAGTGAAATGCTCCATGGACAAATAGAAATTCCTGGAGGTCACCTCCGGGTCTCCACAACTCAACGGAGTTCATATCTTTTCTAGTCTTTTCCCAAACTGAAAAGCATCGTAGACAAGACTTTGAGAACAAAACTCGATCTCCTACATCTAGAGTTAACAGGATTGTTTGGGAAAATTGATGGGTCCTCATCAGTAGGGGCGCCCCATGACCACATCACTGAAGTGACAGGGATCTATTATGTCGACGTTGAGGACTCTTCTGAAGACAACGGGGCTCTTTTGTAGTTTCCTTCTGACTACACAAGAATGAAAAAAGCAGGCAAACGGTAAGAAGGTGAAGACCGTGCGAACAGTACCGCAAAACGGAATGAAGGGAAATTTTTTTAAAACGGTCTCCAACACCAAAACGGTCTCCAAAATAACCCTATCCCGCAGGCATGTTTGGGCAGTAAACAGTGGTTAAAAAGTAGAAATAAAGAGTTTTAAACATTCTGCAAGTACATTTTTACGTTTATGAATCATCGTTAGCGAGTGCTATAGAAAAAATGCATTGCGCCTGCACGTATGATGGTGTGTGACCGAGTGCAAGCCTGCGTCCGTGCACCCCCCCAAATAATTAATAGTCCGCGGCGGCCGCGCGCGCTGCGGCTCGCAAAGCTTTCAAGGGGATTTAAAATTGGATCAGAATCCGATTTTGACGCACGCACGCGGTAGAATTGATACAGCATACATAAACTCTGATTTGACAAAGGTTTTAATAAGCTAGTCACACTGCATTTTTCTCTTCACACTGCCCATGAAGTGTTTACTGTTCACCGCTCATGTTTCCTAATATTCTCAGATCAGGTCACACTTTGTTGAAGTCAAGGCTGTTCTACGCTTCGCATAGGGAGCAGACTTTGGGTGGAACCTCAGCCGTCTCTTTTTTTTTTTGCATGGGTTTATTTCCCCGTCTCATTCTGTCAAGTAGGTGAGGTAGATAAAATTGGAGAGGGTCGTCTTGCTCCCAATCGTGAGTCGACATCTTGTTTTGCTACGTGCCCCAATGCAAGCTTTC
>JAHBMJ010000343.1:5000-10000 GCA_018398765.1 Chromera velia | reverse complement strand
GGTATGGGATTATACGGACGAGTTTAAGGGGATTGCACGCCGGTTGACGGACGTGACTCAGACGGACTTGATGTACGACTACAAGGCAGGTCTCCCCAAAGCGGTGTCCGATGAGATCGGACGGGTTCACCCCAAACCAGACACATTGCTGAAGCTGATCATAGAAGCACTGAAAGCAGAGAAGAGAGTTGCGGGGGGGAACAGAAGAAACCATTGGAACCATAGGCAGTCAAATAAGGGGCAAAAGAAGAACGGAGAACCAGTCCCCATGGACCTGAGTGCTCTCTCTCGAGCCGAGAAGCAGCAGTTGAGAAGAGAAGGCCGTTGTTACTTGTGCAGAAAGAGGGGGCACATTCAGTCCGACTGCCCAGGCCCCCGCAGCAGGCAGCCCAATGGTGGCAGGAGGAATGATTGGAGAAGGGGTGGAAAGAGGCAAATGATTCAGAACCAACAGTATAGGGTCCTTTCATCCCAAGGTAACCAAAGGAGTCAGCAGCAGCAGCAGTATCCTCCTTGTAGGCAGTGGGGGGGTTACGATCAACGACAGAACGGGCAGGGGCAACGCCAGCCTCCCTACGGTCAGAGCCGAAATTCGGGGCAGCGGCCTCCGTGGAGATGGCCAGGTATGCGTCCCGCCCGTCTCGAAGTTGAAGAGGACGAGTATGAGGATGAGTATTGGGGAGACGAGGATGAGGAGAGAGAGAGGGATGCAGATTTGAGAGAGGATGCTCAAAGACACGGCGAAAGCCCAGTGAGGGCAACAGGGGAGAGAGAGGACGATGCATGGGTCACCCATTGGAGAGGACCCAACGTTCTCCACTGCAACCGTATGCACTCGTTCCCACAACGCTTGCCGGAATCCAGAGACGGGGAAGCGCATGAGACCGACCACTTGAGGTCAACTGTAGTACCCCTTCAGAGAGAGGCTCTGAGGGAAAGTGACGGCCCTCAAAGGCCGCCAGGTACTCAGCTTCCCCGGTCAGTCGACCCAGTTGCCTCCGTTCCTTTCGAAAATGAATACGCTGCACCAACCTCTTTTCCCTCTGTTCTTCTGCAGCAGACAAGAACCGTGAACAGCACGGCAGCATAGAAAGGACCGGCAGGCAGACGCGGACAGCGTCCATCCCGATGCCCGGGTGATGGCAGACGTCGACCCGTTTTGATATGCCTTCGCGGGATGGTGAACGACACACCTGTCACGATCCTGTTTGACCCGGGAGCAGATGAGAATTACATGTCTGCTTCCTTTGCTCATTCGCATGGCCTTCCTGTCCGCAGGTTTGGGAGGCCGACTGATTGCAAGGGAGCACTTGCAGCGGACCCGTCTCACCAGGTGTCTGAGTATGTTCCCGCGGATGGGTGTCGACTGAAGATTGACGAATACGAGGATCAGGTCAGTTTCACTCTCACCAATCTCAAAAAATATGATTTGTTTCTTGGAATGTGGTGGTGTGAAGACCGTAGTCCCGTTTTTTGTCCGAAAATGAAGAAATTGTGGTTCAACTTCGAAGGAAAGAGGATCCTCCTTCGAAGGGATACCACTCCTGAGAAGAAGAGTTCTCGGATAGATGGACCCATGACTATCAGAGAGGCCACGAGAGAAGTGAGAAAAGGAGCACCTTTCTTTCTCTGCAGATTGGAAAGAATTGAGAGAGAGGAGGAAGAAACGGAGGTGAGAGAGAAAGGAGAGAGGAGGTGGGAGAAGTTAAAGTTGACCCGAGAACTAAGGAGGGGATACAGGAAAGGAAGCCCCCCTTTTATGAATACGAGAAAGTGATGGTATCTCCCTCCCTGCACCCTGCAGCAAGGGAGATCTTGAAGGAGAACAAAGAGTTGTTTCCGGATGAGATTCCGAAGCTCCTACCCAGGAGGGGAGACCTGGACTTCAAGATCGAACTGGAGCCAGGGGCTTGGCCTCCTGCAAAGCTTCCGTATCGCCTCTCCTATACAGAGTTGGAAGAGATGAAGAAGCGGTTGAAGGACTATATAGACAGGGGGTTCATTCGTCCTTCGACGTCCCCCTTTGGTGCGCCGGCATTCTTTGTGAAGAGGAGAAGGATGGCACCTTCCGTATGGTGATCGACTACAGGCCTCTCAACAAGGTGATGGTGAAGGACACATTCCCACTCCCGCGTGCAGAGGAGCTGATGGAGACCCTCTTTGGAAAAAGATGGTTTACGAAGCTAGATTTACATCAGTTTTTCCACCAGCTCCGTATTACGATAGGAGACAGCTATAAGACGGCTTTCGTCACCAGATGGGGAACGTTTGAGTGGCTGGTGATGCCATTCGGGGTCTCGAATGCACCGCCCGCAAGCATGCGACTGATTACGCTTGCGATGCAACCTCTACTAGGCCGGTGTGTCATCGTCTTCATCGATGACATCCTTGTATACAGCCGGACACTGGCACAGCATGTGAAGGATGTCAAGTGGGTACTGGATTTTTTGAGAGCAAACAATCTCTACGTCAAGATCAAAAAGTGCGAGTTCTTTACCAACAGCACCCACTTCCTGGGGTTTGTCATCGACGCGAAGGGCATCATGCCCGAACGCCTGAAACTCGAGCTGATCCGAGACTGGCCGGATCCAAAGGACCTAAACGAGCTGCGAATCTTTCTCGGGGCAGCCAATTGGGTTCGGAAGTTTGTAAGAGGTTTTGCATTGATCGCGCAGCCCCTGACGAAGGCGTTAAAGAAGGGAATGAAGTTTATGTGGATGGAGGAGATGAAGACAGCCTTCTGCTCACTGAAGGAGGCGATTATCAACATCATCTCCCTGTACATCCCCGATCCTAAACGCCCACTCGAGATCTTTGGGGACGTGTCTGAGCAGAGGAATGCATTCGGAGGTGCATTGATGCAGCAGGACCCGTGTGTTGGTTGGCTCCGTCCGGTGGCCTTCGCATCGAGAACGCTGACGAAGGAGGAGAAGAACTATCCCATCAGAGAGAAGGAGTTGCTTGCTGCCATCTTTCTCCTCAAACACTGGCGCCTGTATGTCAGTGAGACGACGACAGTGTGGACGGACCATGAGAGCCTCAAGACACTCGACTTGACAGCATCTTGCGCAGAGGCTCGAGGACGTATGAGGAGATGGATGTCTTTCTTGCAGGAGCTGGGGGTGAAACTGAAGTACCTCCCAGGTGCAAAGAACACACTCGCTGACGCTTTGTCCCGGCGCCCTCCTTCAGAGAAAGCACATGCAGCGATGGGTTATGAAATTTGTTTGCAGACAAGCAGCAGCCTCCTTCCAGATGAAGAGTTTCTCCAGAAAGTCAGAGATGGTTACCGAGAAGACAAATTCTTTCAAGATGCCCTGTTCTTTCTATCTCCACATGCTGAGGGACAGAAGTGAGAGAAGCTGCCGCCTTTCTTGCGCTTTTGACTGTCACATATGGAGACGAGAGACGGACTTCTCTACTACAAGAACAAGTTGGCCATCCCTACGAAGAAATTGCAGAGAAATCTGATCTTTGAGTGCCACGACGTCCCAGGCGCGGGACATTTGGCGATTGAGAAAACCTACCTGCGACTGATTGAAGACTTCTACTGGCCGAATATGTTCTCTTCAGTCGCTGCCTATGTTCCTCGCTGCGACGCATGCCTCCGGAACAAGCAGGCGAATCAGAAGCCCTTTGGACTTTTGCAACCCCTGCCTGTTCCTGCTCGGCCTTACGATTCGGTCTCGATAGATTTTGTCTGTGCCCTCCCACGTGTACACTTTCAAGGTAAGTGGGTGGACTCAGTTCTAACTGTGGTTGATCGTTTGTCCAAGAAACCGCACTGGATTCCGTGTGCGACGACGATCACTGCAGAAGGAGCAGCGCGCCTCTTTTATGATCATATTGTCTGCTCCCACGGTCTTCCGTTGGAGATTGTGTCAGATCGAGACCCAAGGTGGATGGCAGAGTTCTGAAGAGGACTGCACAAACTGGCAGGGACCTGCCTGATGATGTCATCATCCAGGCATCCTCAGATGGATGGGCAGAGCGAGATTTACAACCGAACGCTGGAATGTTGTGATATTTTTGTGGAGATCATCAATCCAAATGGCCCAAGCTTTTGCCATCGCTTGAGTTTGCGTGCATCTCAAGTACGCACTTGGGTTTGAAGGCAACACCACATGCAGTTCTTTACAGCTTTGAGGTAAGGACTTTCCCGTCTCTACTGGTTGCAGGACGCACAGCGACGGCAGTAGAAGACTTTCATCTGCGCCGTCAGGCCCTCCTTGAAGAGGTGAAGGAGCAACTTGAGAGAGCGAACGAAGAGGCAAAGAGGAAAGCCGACCAGAAGAAAAGGGAAACGACTTTCCTTCCAGGAGATTGAGCGCTAGTGCACCGAAAATTTTTCGAGAGTGAGCGTCTTCCTTCCGAACGGAAAGCCAAGCTGAGTCATGTTTGGTATGGGCCGTTTAAGATTGACAAGAAGGTGGGGGAGGTAAGTTATGAACTCATGTTCCCCGCTGGAGTTAAGAAGTATCCAGTTGTCCACATCTCTTGTATGAAGGCGTACCCTGTCTCCCCTGAAGACCCTCCACCCCGTGTTTTCTTGCCAAGATTCGAGGAGGCGGAGTGGGAGGTCAATAGGGTTGTTAACATGCGAGGGAAAGGGAGGACGCTGGAGTATCGTGTGGTTTGGAAGGGATACTTGGAGACTAAAGCAACTTGGAAGCCGCTTGAGAACCTCAAGAATGCAAAGGATGCGATCAAGGCCTTCAGGGAGCTCTGTAGACTTCGATGACAAAGAAGGAGATGGGGAAAGAAACAAGGGTGTCATGGGAACATTCATGTTTATCTCTTTCTCTTTGTGTTACTCTTATCATCTGCTTTACTCTCGTCAATCCATCCTTCCTCACCCTTTTCTTTGACTTCTTTGCGCCTTGCTGCTTAGAAAAAGAAAGAAAGAAAGAAAGAAACAAAGAAAAGAAAGAAAGAAAGAAGGAAAGAAAGAAAAGGAGGAAAGAGTGAATGAAAGAATGATTGAATGAATAAATGAATGA
>JAHBMJ010000342.1:26917-50524 GCA_018398765.1 Chromera velia | reverse complement strand
TGGAATGAGCCTAAAAAAACAGCGCAGCTTCCACCGGCACCCTTCGTGAAGCTAGGCAATCCACTTTTTATGCCCTAACTCCCCACCAATTTCTCCCACCGACCTTTCCAAGTCTCCGGATTGTCTGTGTCCTTCCCGGCGGGCACCGGCCACCCCGGCCACTTGTGACGCTGCCGGCCCTGGCCCTGCTCCCTTGTGACGCCGCTGGCCCGGGCCCGGCCGGGCCCCGATCGCCCCCAGCTTCCTTTGCCAATCGCGGACGTTCATTTACTCGGCCCAAACGTCTCACCGCTCCCTCCAGCTGGCGTTTCTCTGCTCCCTCTAATTTCTCCCTATGATGCCGCCGGCCCCGGCCTGGGCTGCGGCATGGCCCGGCCCCGGGCCCGGCCCTCACCTTTGTCCCCGTCCTTGCCCCCGCCTCCGTCGATGGACGTCCCCCCAGCTCCGCCAGCGCTCCGGTCTGCTCACTCTCTTGATCTGCTCTGGGGCTCTCCTTCTCACTCCTTTGCCCCCTTTTCTGCCTTCTATCTCTGCCGGGATCCACACATCGGGGCCGGGGCTGGTGCCGGTGTACAGTCTCAAAAACAGAAAGCAGACCTGAATACAGGCAGACAAGCAGCACATTCAAAGGGAGACAAACGGAAAGTAAGGACAAGCATCCTTCCCTTCCTCCCATTGCCTCTTCCCAGGTTGCCATAAATTCTCTTCTTTCTTTCTAAACCGTACCTACTGGATGCCTTTAACTATCTTTAACTGATTTTCACTAACAGGCATGGACGTAAAACGACGTGACTGACAGGGACCGAATGAAAACAAACCACTGACCCAGAGAGACGGTCGTCACACCGTGACGGAGCCCCAAGTGCTGCTCCTCAGCACGATCAAAGGAATGAAACCTGTATTCAATCACATCCCCAAGAGGCAACAAAGCCAAAAACGACGGTTCAAGGCAAACATCTGCTCAACAGTGCATCATGCACTGACCCACACAGAGAGACGGAACTGCAAACTCACCAAAAGAATGGCGAAAGCAACCCCAGCTCCTCAGCAAAGGCAAAAAGTAGTCTCAGATCCTGCGTGCAACCACCAAACAAGAAAAGGATGAAGTTTCATAAGAGGGTCTGAGGTGCATTATGCTCTGACCTGATGGAATGGGGTGCATTGCTAAGCAGTGAGACAAACAAGCTCAGCCTGATAAACTTACCGGAGAGCACGCGAGGGAGCACCAAACCCTGTATCCACGCAGCCAGAGTGAAAAGAAGGATGGGTGAATAGAGGAACCCACGTGGATCATTCCCTGATATGAGTTGACCGACTGAAGCCGCGTTGTACCCAGAGATGCCCAACCCCTAACTGATCAAAGAGACGAGACGAACGCAACTCCTTCCGCACACGAAAGGCAAGCGAGAGCTCCAAACTCCTGCATCTATACCGTATGAAGAGGAAGGAAAAAGGGTAAACAGATGCATCAACCCAGGTCTTTCTGACGTAACAATTAAAACCCCTTGCCCATACAAAGTGTTGTTTAAAAAGAGACGGCAAAGCTTAGCCCACCTCAAAAGTGCAGCCACACTACGGCACCGGCGCACGATCCCCAGCGACAGGCCCACAACAAGTGCACTCTACAGAAAATCTGCATAGCAACGTGGAGCTATAACTGAAAGGAATGAAGCGGGATCTTTTAATTTCTTCCTTGCTTTCTGACAGATGCCTCGGCCTGCAAAAGCATATAATCGGATTTTTACCGTACAGCCGAATATTCGGATTGGGATGCGTGCGTCAGTCAAGCGTGGCAGCCCGCGCGGGCCGGTTGGGGCAGGCCGCGGCACAGACGCACGTACGTACGGCGCGGCACTGCATGCCACGCGCGGCATGCACGCAGACCCGCCGGCCCGGCCTGCCACTGTGCTACAACACTTCCAACCTTCACTCTCATACACTCCAGGCTCTAATTTAAAACCTTTAAAAACAACAAAAGAATCGCTAAAGATACACTTAAACGATTTTGAATATGTTTAAACTAGTTTAAACTGTTTGTATATTTAAAAAAATTTTAGAGTCGGAATTAGTGTTGGAGTCGGTCTAATCCCGTTTTCACATGGACTCACGGAACTGTAAAGCAACCCCAGCTCCTCAGCAAAGCCACCTTAATTCCGGTGCTCCCCGCCGCCGCCTTAATTGCATGCATGACAGGCGCGTGCATTGACGCACGAAACACGTACGCCGCACGGTCAAATACAATATACTTTTTTCTCTCACTAAACCCAATTAATTTAAAAACAGGAAATCGTACTGTTTGATCGCTTAAAACTCTTTGTTTTAAGCTTTTAAATATTGTTTACTACCTAAAAAAGCTTGAGAGGTATGGTTGTTTTGGAGACCGTTTTACTGTTGGAGACCGTTCAGGATAGATTTGTCTTAGAAGTCGCGGGTCAAAAGCTCAGGCATGCAAATATGTATATACATACTCCCACCACATTAGATCTTTACATTCTAAACTATCCACATAAACGGGATAGTATTAGAGGGCACCGGAAGTCGGTAAATTAGAAAACGGAGGCGGTGCCAATGCAAAAATTCTAAGAAGGACAGACAAACGCATACCAACAAATCTCCACTCTTCAAATCGCGCAGTGTGACCGTTTCCTCCTTCTCTTATTGCTTTTTCACGCTGCCTTCGTTCCCCTTGAAGCGAGATGAAAAGACAAAGCTGCACCTCTCATACCTCCGTGGTTTCAAAACAAAGACGCAGATCGAACACCACCAACGACAAAGTGATCGAAAAGAAAAAGGTGGAACTGGCGGAAGGAAAGAGGTAGCCAACTCCGTTTCCCGACTTCGTTTCGCTTTCTTTCACTCTCTCTCTCTCTTTCTCAGACCGGCTTGCTGGAAGGACGCGGGCGACAAAAAGAATAGTATACCTGTAAGAGATCTCCTTCCACTTTTCTTTTCTGAATGCAAGTGACGGGTAGACAGAGGTTCGAACAAAACACGAAGAGACGGCGAAACCAGAGGGCAGCAGCAGAAAGCCTCACATACGTCTATCCACATCATTTCCTCCTCTCTCTTCTATCTCACTTCCTTCCCAAAGACTGCATGTGCATCTCTTTGCTCGTTATCACCAACACTGTAGATCAACCCAATACAACGGATATAGACCGGGGCAAGCAACTAAAAGCACTGGAGTTACATGAGAGAGAAACACAGCAAACTTTGTATTCCGGCGTGAGAGAAGAGATGGATACAAAGTGACAGAGGCAGGGAAGGGCAAATCAAGACAACGGACATCAACCAATGAATGGCACCCGGCCAGACCTATCGGAAGGAGACGCCTGGCGGTACACCATCTAGCTTCACGCAGATGTTCATGCAGAGACGGCTGGCTCTACTAAGGCCCCCACTTACTCCGGGCCCGTGCTGCGAGGGGGAGAGGCAATACCTAGAGAACCCAGAGGGCCTCTAAAGTACCGGCATCCCCCTGCAGGGAGAAGATACAGAAGGGATACAGAGACATGCACGGGTTGTCCCCTCGCTTTTTCTTCTTTTCTCGTTAAACCAGATATCTTTTTAAAGATTTCTTCTCTCTTTGCTCCTCCTCTACTCATTTTTTCTCCGCCTCTTCCAGTCTCTTTTTCTTAAATTAAAGAGGAAGCCAGGGATAACCCGAAATGTGTCAAAGCAGCAGAAAGAAGTGAGAAGGAGACAGTGAATGAAGGCGTCCCCTCGTGCGCTCGTGCTCTCAGCCACATGAGGGGTCTAACTCCCAAGTTACGCACAAAGAAGAAAAGCTGAGAGAGAAGAAAGGTCACTCTTCCAAAAGGAGCTCCAGAAGCTTCGAATGCGCGGCACATGCGGCGCTCGGCTTGTTGTTCTCGCAGTCCGCCTCTTTGACGCTCAGCCTTGCAATACTCACTCCCTCCAAGTTCAGTGCAAGGGCGCAAGGGCAGTCATAGGCAGTCGCGGGCATGTGCAGGCATAAGCACATGGCCGCGGCGACAATTAGACAGTCCTCTGCCTTTTTCATACGTAGCTGACGTAGGGGTAGGCAATCAAGTTAGAGTTCTCGTCGACAGAAGGACTCGACGGTCTTGTCGAGCACAAACACACTCCGTGCGTGTCAGTAGCTACATAAAGGGAGGGAGGAAAAGGACCGGACATATTGCAGACTGCCCCGCTGGTCTCTTTTTATCTCGTCTCTTCTCTCTGTCTCGTTTCATCCCCTTGCTGCTCCTTTCGACATATGAATTCTCAACTCCGGATAAAAGACGCTCCAGTCACACTTAGTCGCTAGTACTTCGTATGCTCTTGGCCAGCGGCTTCGATTCGATTCGCCCCCCCACCCCGAAGCAACCCCCCTCTCCCCCTCTTTTCCCCCCTTTTTCCTTCCCTTTCCCTTCTCTTTTATCCCCCGCTTTTACCCCCTCTTCCCCCCCTTTCTCCCCCCCTATCCCCCCTCTCCAGCCCCCCTCTTTCCCTGAAAGACTTTGTGGTGCCGGCGCCGGTGAGAGATGAGGCAGCAGCTGCTGTGTGCCCTACTCTGTCTCTCAGTAGGTCTGCCGTGACCCTTTTACCTCTCTTGCCGTCGAGGGCAGGCTCGATGTCATTTTGTACCCCTTTTTTACTTCCCCTTCCTTCCTACTCCAGGCTCCAAGTCGCCGTGTTGGGGTTCCAAAGTAGAAAGCCTTCTCCGGCTGGCATACTGGCCGTCACTGCATTGGTCCGTATAGTACGCCGCCACCTGTCCCTTCTGTCTGTTTAATATGCATGCAAAGTCTCACACACTCAATCGAACGGCCACTCATCGAACAATCCGTACGACACCCGGACAGCCAGAAGCGACAAGCTCTCTTTTTGAAGAAAATGGCAGCATTGCAGGCATATGGAGAGACGAAAGGCGTCTTCTTGTATTTAAACGCTGCCGGAGGACCAGTCCAGGCAGACCCAGACATGCTGGAGGTGTTTGCAGGCCACGAAGGTGGTCAGCCTTGCGCAGATAAGCAAGCAACTAACAGCAAAGACAAGCGAAGGTGATCAGCCGACTCAGACCCGTGAGTCTCGTCCTAGGTCTCGTCCGGAAGACGGAGATAGTTGCAGAATCAGCAGACATAAGGAAAGCACTCGACTGGCCGTTTAGATTACGATCTACTTGTAGGTGGCGGTCTCAATGAAGTCAAGCTCCTCGAAAGTCTAACCAACACTAAGCAACGTCTCCACCACTGGCTTTGGCGACCTCCAACGATCTTCGGGCTCTCCACCCAAGGACAAAGGCAAAGTCCAGGATCGGACTCGAAGGGGATATCTGAAAGAGGCCTCCAGGCAGCTTCGGACACAAGGGGACGCTGAATTCCCCCACTCACGGTCTTTGCCTGACTGTGCCCATATCGTTGCAATTAGTTTCCAACTGTTGCGTAAAGAGACAGATCTGATCTCCATCACAGAAAGTACACAAGAGTCGACACTCATCGAGCTGAGCGGTCACCACAATGCTTTGTCCCCCCTGTCCGGCCACCTTGTGGCGTCCAGACAGAAGGTAAAGCAAGGACAAGAACCTTAAGGAAGATTTATAATACTCAGTCATGCAACAGTTTACAGAAGGTTCGTCTCTACATCAGTTTAAGTTCTAGCGCGATCTGGGATTGAATTTCTAATCAGCTGGGTTCATTCTATCATTGCACAATTTCTACTAATGTTTCTTTCTGTTCCTCTTTCTCAGAGTCTCAGACTCCTAATCTATGATAAACAGACATCAGACTCAAACGGTGCTATCCGTTGCTTGAATAACATATTCTAGAACATATTGCATGCTTGAATACGAAGGCCAGACTCGATCAACTTCAACAACTCTGATCGACATGCGCGACACGTACGAAACAAAACGCGGCGGCGGAGCCTGGCGTCGGCACGCAGGCTCATTCAGATACAGCGTATGCGAGGGTCCAGAGGGCGGCGCCACAGGGTAGGACTCCACAGGTGCTCATCTGTTTTCGGAGACGGCACCGTTAGGCACCATCTCTGGTTCGCTTCTGGATTCGTACCGGCAATCGGGAGTACCCACCCGACGACACCTGGTCCGCGCCATCTTTTGAGACCTGCTTATGAATAAGAGAAGATGAGACGATGCCTAGAAGCATATCAGACTCAAACTATTAATAAACTGACTTCTAATTAATACGCCTACCAGCCGTCATAAGCCCGCTGGCGTCCATGGCCGCGCGCTGCCGGCCGCCGCCGCGCGGGCCGCGCGCGCGACATGCATTGCAATTGAAATTGTATCGGCTGCACATGCATGGGGCCATGCATGGGCGCCGCCGCGAGCTCACGGCCCCGGAGACGGCCTAACACTTCAATGACCTTCAATGCACTTTATAGATCTTCATAGAACTTCATAGCGCGTCCACCTTAATTCCAGAATCTGAAAGACATTTCCCGACTAAAAAGTCAAAAGCCAAGCAAATCACGCGTGCTCAGATAGCAGATACACGCCGTGCTTTTTCTGTACAGCGTGTGCAAAGGTTAGCTGAGCATCTGTCTGATTCGAACGAGGATCATCAAGGATCTGACACATCCTCTCTCCGGACACACGCGGGGTTTAATTTTTGGATGGTGGGAAACACATCAGGACAATTAATGCTGCCGATGTCCCATGAGAGAGGACCCACGAAATAGCCCAAGGCATTACGCGTCGTTGCTTCCTTTGACTTGAGGCTCTAGAGCAGAATCAGGATGTCTCAACCGGCTGCAAGAAATCACGGATTTGCTCCAGGTCCCTGAAGTCGAAATTTTCTCCCAGTCTCCATTTCTTTCTTCCCTCCGTGACGACGGACATTGAAGTGAAGCCCTCCCTTTTATGATGCTTGTGTGCAGGTGCAGAAATTGGGCCTCATGGGTTAGGTGATCAGATCGTGCAACCTGTCGACGCAGTGCTTTCGGCAGCATTCGGCCACACGCTTCCGACTGCAGAGGTTTGTGCTTGCGTTGGCATTCTTTATTTTTTTGTTCGACTGGCTTTTCGTCACATCGACGTTTTGGCGTTCCGTCATTCCGTGTAAAATATCAACCTGACCCAGCGAGCCTGAGAGGTGTTCTGCACATTGTGCTCATATCACGCTTTTCTCTTCTGTTCTTTCTTCCAAGTTCCTTCGCGAAAGTAAAACAGACTGACACTTTTCCAGGCTGGAACACGATGGGCCCTTTCCTGTGAAAGGAAGAGAGACAGAGAGCGCGCGCTAGCGTTTGAGAGAGAGCCGGTACAGTTTTATTTGCCCTTCTCTCTATTGAGCGGAGCCTTCTGCGTGATTCTGCAGCAAATCTCCGCCCTGTGCTCCGACAGGGAAGGGTTCGGGTTGGGATGCGTCCTTTTGCATTTCATGAGAACGGTGAGGTAGAAGAGAGCGGGAGTTTGGGGGTTCCCGTACCACTGCGCGAGCAAAATTGTTGGCGGTTCTATGCTATCTGGTAATCCAAACTGATAGAGAAGGCGGATCGGTTGGTTTGAGGATCTTTGTAGTGCTTCCGTGGCTGTCTCCCTTTCTGAACCTCTCGTATAGGAGTGCGTCCGTTCCCAACCGACTTTTTTGCGGCGTGTCTCTCCAAGTAAGAAAGAGAAATGAAGATTCTGTCTGTCTCCTTTTTTCGTGTGGACGGATGACCTGAAAATCAGTGTGGTTCCGTACGTGCATAGAGACTCCCTTGATTCCTCTCTTGCCTGACAGTCACGGTTCGCATGTCCGTCCGTCCACACATGTGCATTCCTGCAGGGACGCTCTTGTTTGCCCTTGGGAGCGCTTGATCTCTCTGGTGGGTCTGCCTCTTTTTTTCCCCTTTCGCCAGGATTCCTTTTTTCATTCACTCCTGGATTCATTCTTTCTTTCCATCCATCTTTCTGTTGCTTGCTTCCTCTCTTGCTCTCTTTTTTGCTTTCTTCTGTTGGGACAAATGCAGAGAATGGATGTGCAAACTGTCTCTCGCTGCTTTGTTTTACCTTAATTGCCGTCCCTCGCTGTCTTTCTCCTTGTGGCGCAGCTACTTGCCTGCCTGCACGCTTCACTTCCGCAAAGCCCTTCGGGTCTGTATCCATGAATGCACGGAGGGCGAAGTGTGTTTCCACTTCTCTGATGTGCCTCTTTTGGTTCCATGCAGAGTTCTCTCTGGGTGCACGGAAACTGAAGTTTCTCCTCTCCTCCCTTCCCTCGCGGCCTTCCTCTCTTGAGACCCTCACATGCGGTCAGCTGACAGAGAGAGGGTTTTGTCGTCTCATTGTATCTCTGCAGTCTCTTTCCTCACCTATCTTCTCTCTTTTGCTTCTGCGGAGGTCTGACAGCTTGAGAGGGAAGCGTGCAGAAGAAGAGAGGGAACCTTTGAGGGAGCGAAAAAGCGGCCTTTCCTCTTCCGTCATGCCAAAAGGGACGAACCAAACGCAACCTTCAAAGAGAATGACAAAACTCGACAAGCAATTCTTTTCGGGGGTTTAGCGTGCCCCAATTTTCTCCTCTCTCTGTGTCCTCCTGCTTGTCTGTCCCCCCCCCCCATCATGTCTGCATGCACACAGGCCCAGGGGTCTGCACTCCCTCCTCCCTTTCCGTCCTGGCGGCCTTCCTCAAACGGGGAGGGGGAGGGGAAGGGGGTGTGACAGCAGAGGCAGGGATGGCGTGTTCCCTGAAGACTCTCATTGCCTCCAGTCAGTCGGTCACTCAGTTAGTTTCTCTGTCCGGCTGTATGCGCTGCCTGCTGTGTGTGCGTGTGCGTCTGTGTCTCTCATGTGTTCGTGAAAGAGTCACGCACCGAATTCAACAAAATGAGGAAGATCGAGAACAAGAGGACACATGTGGATCAGGTGAGCAGTGGCGCACATCCACCAAAGACGGCAAGTACTTGAAAGGAAAAGGAAGAAAGTTGAGCGATTGGCAAAATTCATCACCGGGCAGATGCTGCTTCTTGGTGGGTAGATAGGCAGGCCGACTTTTCTTTCTCTCTTTGTGCGGAGAAGAAATCAAAGGTTCGCCCTTTCTCCTCCCCCCTTCAGTTCGTGTGTTTATGATCCGATGGACTGATCGCAGAGTGCGAGATGGACGATTCTGACCTCTTCTTCTGGTCTCTCCCCCCTTCCCTTGAGGCCCTGCACATCGGAGGTTCGTCTGATGAGACGGTAATCATCTTTTGGGAAGCCCTTCCGTGTTCTCTTCTCTTGCCTGTCCGTGGGTCTCTTCATTCCTGCCTTTGATGGGTGGGGCCTCCCATGGAACCTCGTTCGTGCAGTTGTTGACCTTTCACTCAGACAGCAAGGCTCTACTTGCACACACACATGCGCAAAAACATCAAGGAAGAGAAGGACGCATGTCTTATACATACAAATGAACACACACACACACACACACACACACACACACCACACACACACACGCACACACACACACACACCACACACACACACACACACACACACACAACACACACACACAACACAACACACACACACATAACACATACACATACACACACACACACACACACACACATACACACGCGCTCGCATATATGACGACACCCGTATTGCGGCCTTCCCTTTCTGTGTGGCACTTTCCCAAATTTTGTCCCCTTTGTGTCCGCATGCATGGGCCTCTGGCATTCCACTCTCCTCTGACATTTCCTCGAAATGCTCTGTCTAGCTCTATCCTACGAAACGAAGGGTGCTCTCCGTGCCTCTCCGATCTTCCCCAGAAATACTTTTTTCACGTCTGCATCGGCTGCAGAAAACAGATTGCGCAGTCCGTCTATGGAGTCGCTAGGCTCTGTCCTTGCTGCCCGCTGGCTCCCGATCCTCTTGAGCCTGGACCTGTGTGACAATCCCCTCGGCCCTTTTGGGGTTAGGGCGCTTGCGAAGGGCCTCTGTGCTCCCCTGCAGTCCCTCCGACTCGCTCGCACAGATGCGAGGAAAGAGGGGGTGGAGGCCCTGGCAGAGGTGTTGAAGGCAAAGAAAGTGATCTCTCTGCAGTCTCTTGATCTCGCAGAGAATGAAATGCGGGCGGGGGGGTTCAAGCCGTTGGCGGCTGCACTCTGTGAGCCGGGTGCAGTGCCTTCTTTGCGCGTTCTCATTCTGAAAAAGAATAGACTCACACATGTTGACTCAGAACGAAATTCGAGAGACTACGCCCCCCTTACAGCGTTGCTGTCGACAGACCAGCTGACAAATTTGGAAGAACTCGACTTGAGTGGGAACGAGCTTTTTGACGAGAGACTGGGGGTTGAGGGGGCGCCTGACCGTGTGTCCGCTGTCGCTGTTGTGGCTGCCGGTCCTTTCCCGAAACTCCGAGTGCTCAACCTTGCTGGCAATTACATGCCTTCCGAGGAAGCAGCAGCCTTCGCAAACGCTCTCGGGGAGGGGAGGGCTTCTCTCCTCGAAGATCTCGATTTGTCAGAAAACGGGCAGGTTGCAATGGGAGAGGATGGGGAATTAGAGGGAGAGGGGGGAGCGATTCGCGGGCTTGCAGACGCAGTGAGTGCCGGCCGCGTCTCTCACCTCACCCGATTGAGGTTGAATAAATTCTTTGACCTCCCGGATGATTCTGTCAGGTCGTTGTTCCAAGCCATGGCAGACGGGAAGACCCCCGATCTCCGAACGATTGAGGTCGGGGCTTCTCATTTAGGCAACGGCGACCGTCATGATGAGGCTGTGGATGCCTTTGCCGTGATGGTCAGGGAGGGGGGAATTCCGAGGATTGAGCAGATCCTCCTCGATTTCTACTTTGGAGGCCTCCGATCTGCCCCCATGTCGTCTCTAGGAAGGGCTCTGGGGTCGGGGGGGGCTTCCTCTCTCCGAGAGTTGAAGCTTTCTTGGGAATGCCCTCTTAACGATGAGAATTCGGGTGGGGGGGTTGTGGGGGTGGCAGAGGGTCTGGGTGGGGGTGGTATGCCGTTGCTCGAGGACCTTGATTTAGACGTGTGGTGTGGTGGTGGGGAGGGGGGGGCAGAGCTGGGTGAGGTTTTGAGCATGCGGAAGGCCCCGTCCCTGCGACGTGTGAGGTTGGGTTGGCCTGCCACAGAGTTGCTTTCCACTTTGTGTGAAGGGTTCTGTGTCGGGAGTTCCCCCCATCCCATGATGAGATTGGAGATGAATTTAAAGGATGTATCTCGTAATTCTAACATCCCTTTGTCTCGTCTTGCCCAGGCCATCCGTTCGGGCCGTTTGTCATATTTGCGCAGACTGTCAACCTCCCTAGCATGGGGCGAGGAGCTTGAAAGAAGTGCAGAAGAATTGGGGGGGGCACTGACACATTCGGGGGCCTCTATGGCTTTCCTCGAGGAAATCTTCGTTGTGTTCTATTATAAGCCAACAAGAGATGCGTTTTTCGAAGGGTTGCAGCGGGGTCCCGGTCGTCTCCCTTCCCTGCGAAAACTTTGGATGGCTGTAGGTCAAGCAGCCTCCTGTCTCGCCCCCCTCATCACAAGAGGCCAAGTGCCGTCTCTTAGCGAAGTGGAGCTGCCGCTGAGTAAGACCGACATTAAGGGAATTCAAGCTCTTGCCATGAGCCTCAGTTCCCCCCATGCCGCTTCATTACGAAAGATGGAGGTACATTTCGGTCTCTCTGCACAAGCTGACTGTCCCAATGCAGCCGCAAAAGTCGCTACCTTCTGCGTCTCCCTAGCCTCTCCCCACCTGACCAAACTGCAGTCTCTGCTGGTCAGCAGCATTGAGAGAGAGAACGTCTCTGCGGTTCTCTCCCTCTGTGCAGGGCTTGAGAGTGGGAAGCTCTCTTCCCTGTCTGAGCTTACTTTGTATGGGGTCTGTCTTCAGAGAGAGACAGAGGCAGGGGCGCTCTCTGCTGTACTGCACAGAGAGAAGCTCCCTCGCTTGAGCAGCCTGAAACTCACCCACTGTTCCCTCACTGATGAGGGACTCAGGGCACTAACAGATGTCTGGAAGAGTCGGCCACCTCCACCATTGCAGAGTCTGGACCTGACAGAAAATAATCTGTCTGATGGGGGGGCAAAGACTTTGGCAGATCTCCTGGGGTCAAAGAGGATCCCCTCCCTCTCCAAAGTCAGCATCCAAAATAACAAAATCAAGGGGTTCGCGAAGGAAATGCTCGAAACCGCATATCCTGAGTCGGTCTTGTGGTGAGTTGTGTTTGTAGAAAGTGGACCGACTGGCTGCATAAGACATCGATAGAAGCGAACAGGTCTAGGGACAGGTTTAAGCTAGGGTTTAAGTGATTGCATATGATTTGCAAATTGTATAGTTTTCAAAGATGCTGTAACAAAGAAGTTAAAAAAAACTAGTCAAAGAAGATTTTGTTTGAATTCATTCATATTGAGAGCTATATAGTATTCACATTTTTTTTTATACCTACAGTTCGATCTATATAGTATACTAGATAGCATGTATAACATAACATTTTAATTTGCATGATGTTCCAGGTTTTGGTACCGTTTTGCCCGCAGTCCACTGCCGGAGGTCGGTTTACACCGTTCTACTCAGACCTGTGCTTAGCTCAGACTATGCAACAAAACAACACCCCTGGTTATATTCAATTTGTCAGACGTGAAGTTCTATTCAATCGATCAGTCTTTTATAGTTCAGTCATTCAATGGTGAGGATGATCGAGTACACTGCTGAATCCCCCCATCTCTCCTCTTTCGCCTGCCAGTGGATGACCCCGCGTACCCCTGATGCACACTAATGCACACACTTACTGCCCGTAGGTGGGCGACTTGCAGCCGCAATCGGGTTCGTCCACACACCTTCCCATACCCCTGCTCCCACTTCTTACTTAACAGTCCAGCCAGTCTGCATAGGAATGACATTGTGTTGGCTTCCTAAGTTGTAAATAGTTGTGGAGTATGCCATCAGTGAGGCTCAGTAACGGGATGAAGCCGTATTTTTTATCCCCACATGCCCCTACATGCATGCTTAGTTTTCTTTTTTTGAGCTTGAGAAAAGAGGACAGCGATTCAGGAGATGTATGTCATCTTTGGAAGCGGCATACGGGTTGTTCACCCTTGTGTCAAAAATTGTCTGCCTCGATCTGTCTGACGTACACCCCCCACACCTGGAAGTCCCCTTTCAGCCCTGCGCACCCCAGCACCTCCCCTTCCCCCCGAATGATAGGTTTACGACCATTCACTGCCCCCGCTGAGTAGGCCTCGGCTGCAAGCCCAGAAAAGGTGGTATTAACGTTGTTGTAGCGCAGGGTAACAAACCCCCCCACCTTTAAGTTACAATTCAGGCCCAATTTCAGGGTATGTTCTAGGTCTCATGCTCCTCCACAGCCCTTGTATGTCTCCTTCTCCCCTCGTAGTTCGGTCTAATAGTGGATAACTAGGCTAAGCGTATCCCTGATCTTATCGGGGGTCAGATTAATTAGCGTGTAAGGAGCTGAGAGGCATGGCTGAGACGGTGGCTCAGAGCCAGGCCGACTGTTTACATTAGGGTGCTTCTCTCACTTCTTTTCTCTGTCTGTCTGTCAGTGATACTCCTGAGACGGCTGCTGCACTCAGGCTCTCCCATTCTTCTCAGACGGCCTGTTGGCGATGGGTTTGGTACTGTTTGTAGGCCGTAGCGCTCTGAGCTGTGTGGGCTTCTCTATCTAGCTAACTAATATATAGTATTTAGCTCCCCCCCTGTTAAGATCGCCTCAGTCACCACTTTGGCTGCAGCAGCACGTCTCAAAATCAGACTCAAACGGCACCCTTCCCTCCTCCTTGTGGGGCTGGGGGATGGCCTGCCCATGCCGACGGGTCGGCAGTGCTATGACCTCTCGAAGCTATCTGAGACTCTCTCTTTCACTCCGTTCCCCCCTTGACTTCCCCTTTCTCCCTTCAGTCAGAGCAGGAGAAAGTCTGTCCCTGATGGTATCCTTCAGTAGCTCGTATACTTCCCTCCTCCTTGGGACAACCCTGAGAGTCTGAATAAACTTCCATTCGCTGAACTTAGCTGGACTGCAACTTTGTGAACACTGCGTAAGCTACTAAAAACCTAGTTTAAGTTATGCCAGAGTTGAATAGTATTGAACATAAAATTTTTTAATGAGCTAGTCATAAGATGATATATTTACTGTAGACTAAGTATTTACTAAACTAACCTTTACGCTCGTTTCTTCCTTTTACGCTCGTTTCTTGTTCAAACATGGAGCGTGCTGTTGAACCCAAATGGAGTTTGCGGCCGCTTTTAGGAGAAGAAAGGATGAAAAATCGATAAAGAACGAGGAGTTTCTTAAGCAACAGATTCTTTTTGTGCCGTCTCTTCAGAAAACCAACCTGATTGCTTTTCAAACATCCCCAAAAGAATCATGGTTTCTATCATGTAAGGAGTGCAAACAATTATTGACTCACTTAATTTGTCAACCTTCTAACTTACAGAGAAGCACTCGTTAGAAATCACCTTCGCAGTGCAGCGTCTCCTCAGTTTATTGACTGAACAGTCTTTTGTTTACTCCCAGACTGTTCTAAAAGAACAAAACCAAAAGAAGAAAAGCCGCACAAGGAGATCAAGACATTATATAAGTCTTAGAGCACAATGGGAGTCTCAGAGAGAGAGATTGGATGTTCAACAAAATCCAGACGAAGAACCAGCAAATATCGCTTCTGACTCGTGCCGTTTTCAAATTGTTCTTAAGTCTAGCCTCTCAGCAGCAGCGCCGGAATGGATGCCACCCCACTTCAGATCATAGCAGAGGGGCTTTGAAACAACAAGGACGCATGGGCAGCTCAGTGTGCAGCCTTCCCAGCAGCAGCAAGGTCTTTTAACTTCTGATGCCATTCAAGACCGCCAGGTCGTATCCGACCGGGGCCAGCAATCCCTTTCACAATGTCATCCGACTCGAAGTGCCACGTCTGCAGCACTCAGATCCTACCTTAGCCCATCTTTCTAGCCATCTTCTACCATTCCCGTGCAGCGAGGAAAACAACCACCACTTCCTCAGCCTTCTTCCAAGAAGGAGGGCACAGAGAAAGAGAAGAATGAAGAGGGTGGGAAGAGTGGGGAGGACGCATATCTTAGTAGTAGTGTGTCTCTATGTGTGTCTCAACCAACACGTACCTACAGACCGGAACTGCCACCACCCTGGTCTACCCAAGCCTACTGCAGAAGGACTCGACCTTCTCACATGGCTAGGCAGTCAGAAGGCGGGAGTCAAGAAAGCGTGGATCATGAGGGAAAGGATAGAAACCCTTGAGGATTTTTTGAATTCGACAGGGCTGGTACGTATAGGATGAAAGAGAAGTGGTTGAAGGAGAAGGTAAGACCAAGGAAGATGGAGATTGTAGAGATGTGCAGACGGGTGGACTAGATGGACAAAACTCTGTAGTTCATAAAGAGTCTTCCAGCAAAGTGGATGGGAAGAGCGCTTGTAAAAAGGGCTGAAAAAGATGCGAATGGGCATGCAGACCTTTTGCCAATCATCAGGGGTCTGACATTACCCTCAGTTGCAGACATCTTCCCGGCAGAGACCCAGACTAGAGCGGAGGTTCTCCATATGAAGTATTGCAGCAGGAAAGGGGAACACGTCTTCTACATACATACCTCTGAGTCGAAGTGAAAAATATTCCTGTCACAGTGTTTCTTTTTGTTGAAATCTTTTTTGTCTCTGTCTCCCTATCTCTCTGTCTCTCTGGCTGTCGCCCACTTTTTGTTTGTCTCTCTTTGGAGGTCTGCAGAAGGACGCGGGAGAAGGAGTGAGCTAACAAGAAGCAGGGGGACTTCTCTCTATCTTCGCCCTCACGAAAATTGATACACGCATAAACCCGACTCTTGCAGAAAGAGAAGAGAGGCTGGTGACACAACATGTTTTTTATTCCTTCTTTCCTTGTTTATCCATCTGGCTTTGCAGTCAAAGTCTACACTAAAAAGAGAAGAAAAGAAGAGATCTAACAGGAAGCAGGGGGCATTCTTTCTCCACCTTTTTCGCCCTTAATAAAAAGAACAACATATTGTAGACTTCTCTTTTTATCAGACGTTTTCTGCAGCTTTTTCTCTTTTCTGTTTATGAAGCGGATGTCAACTGACAGTGTCTCAAATGTGCCTGCAGAATGGGAATAAGAAGAGAACCAACAAGCACTATAAAAGGTTTTCTCTTACACCTTCTCAAACGGAAAGGGCATAGCAACGACCCCAATTTTTTGCAGGAAACTATGGGACAGGAGGTTGTAGCTGTCTCCTTTTCTTTAATCTTTCTTTCTTTCTGAATCATTTGTTCTTTTTTTTTTTCTTCTTTTTCGATCATTTTCGATGAATCAGATCGTTTTTTGTAGATGAAATATTTCATTCGAGCCAGACTGAGTCACGTACCCGATCGATTGATTAATAAATAAGCAAACAGTTTTTGTGAGTGTTTGATTGTTTGTTAAGCAGGCAGATTGACATCTGACCTTGGTTAATGAAACCTCCCTGAACCTAAGTGCCACTTAAAAAAATATAGTTAAGATGATCTCTATCTGCAGCATCGTTTTTCAAGAAACCGTCCACAACTGCGGCGTAGACGTTCAAGACACCGTCCGGATGTGCGGCTTTGACTTTCAAAACACTGTGAATGATTTGTGCCTGCGGCGCGGACTTTCAAGCTTATCCAAAAATGCGACTTAAACTTTTAAGTGGTATTTAGGTTCAGGGAGGTCGTTGATGAAGCGTAAACAGTTACGGCACACCCCTTGCACTGCGTTTACGGTGTATCAGGTTTGGTATGCGGGCCCTTGAGGGAGGGTCTGAAATAATATCCCGGGGCCTGTTAGCAGTGGCCACGTACACCTTGACATAATGAGATCGAAGGCCTAGCGCGGAACTAATCAATCATTCAATCAACCATAGTAGCTACGATAATTAGTGCGTAATTGATACAAAATATTATATTTTCACTGTTTCATTAACATATCAATAATAATGACCAATCCTCCAGACATTAATCCTATCCCATCCTATGACAAGTAATAATAAGAATTTCGGATGATATAATGAATCCGTAAAAAAAATCATGAGGCTACCTATATATAGTTGCTTAAATTTTTTGATATTTTTTGGATTTTTAGCTCTATCATACTGCAGTTACTGGCAGGTCGATGCATATATATATATATATATATATATATATGTGTGTGTGTGTATGTGTGTGTGTGTGTGTGTGTGTGTGTGTGACAGTACTCACTCTGTGTGTGTGTGTGTGTGTGTGTGTGTGTGTGTGTGTCACAGTGTGTGTGTGTGTGTGTGTGTGTGTGTGTGTGTGTGTAGCTCTCTGACGCTCTCATATAAGAATAAATCAGAAAATTAGACTTGAATCCGTTCATTCAAACATGCTGACTAGCATGCTGAGCTACATGAACAACGACCCTGGTCATCGATAGAAGCTCCCGTGCTGCCCTCTAATATCTCTGTCCCTATCTTTTCTTCCGCCACCTCTCTGTCCTCCGTGCCTACCACCCCCCCCATCAGGCTGCCGACGAGGCGGCGGAACCAGTTCGTATGAATCACCGTAGCCCGCCGCCTCGTAGCTTGAGCCATACGGAACGTCGGGTGGCGGCCCGTAGTGTGACGGTTCGCGTGGCGGTGGTCCGTAGTGTCCGTAGTGCGAGCCCTGGTACCTTCCGTTGGGATCTCCGCCGCCCCCCGGAGGGCCGTCTCTGTTCCAGCCGCCTTCCCACCCAGAAGGAGGGCCCGGAGGGGGCTGGCCCCCTTGGGGGTGTTGAAAGGGATGCGGATGGTGGCCACCATAGAAGGAGCCACCAGGAGGTCCCATCGGCGGCTGGAAGGGAGGGGGACCGACAGGACCTCCTGGTTGTTGCTGTTGCGGCGGCGGTTGGTGGTGGTGAGGAGGGAACTGATCCTGAGCGGGAGGGAAGTTACCGGGAGGATTTTCTGATGCCTGCTTTGCTGCCATTACCTCAGAGGCTGGGCGCAATGTGATTTTGGACGCAGGAGGGGCGGTGGGTGCGGGGGCAGAGGCCCCCCCGCCATGGGGAGGAATGCCGGCAGAGGGACCATAGAAGGAGCCCCCTTGATGGGCTTGGGGGGGGAATCCCTGGGTGGTACTGTCTGGGAGGTGCGATGATGATGCGGCTGCTCCTCCATTCTGTTGCGGTGCCTCGGCGGGTTTGTCTTTCTGTTTGTCTTTTTCTTTCCGCGCTTTCTTCGATGCCTTTCTGCACATACACACACACACACACACACACACACGAATTCAGAGAAGGGAAGGACTATGATGACCGCGAGAGGACAGACGCATGCATGGATCAACGGCACAGCAATCCGATCCGATCTGAGCCGGAAAGAAAGACTGGGGGGGGAAATTCTGTGGACGTCCAAAGTTCAAAGATTCTTCTTGTCTTGTGCTTATGGGTTCATCAAGGTGGGATGGACGCAGGGAGTTCATACGTGAATACAACCGTGCATCAATTGAGTAATATTCCCAGGCACTTCGATCCGTTCTTTCCTCATTCCTCTACTTTCTGCTTCCCTCCCTTTCAAGCAACTGAATCGGCCCATTGAGTCGGTTGAGCTCGGTACGTGTCAGCGCACCCATTAATGGATTTGCCTTGCCGTTCGGCCTTTGTTTCATGCCCTGACAAAGTCTGAGTGGATGTTGAGAAGCGGAAACGAAATCGGATCTACAACTGACTCACTTTTCTTTCTCCTTGTCCTTGTCCTTCTCCTTGCCCTTGTCCTTGGCATCCTTGTCCTTGTCCTTTTCCTCCCTCTTTCGCTTTTTGCTCTTCTTTCCCTTTTTCTTCTTCTTTCCGCCTTCAGAACCTGTGAGTAAATGGAAGAAAGAAAAGTGGAGGATCGACAAGAGAAACAGCAAACAGCAGCTTTTACATCAGACTTTGTGTGTCTGCACACCTGCGGAGCAATCCTCCATCCTCGCATAGATATACGGTTGTCAGGCCTGCTCATTGATTGGCCTTCTAATTAGCGCACGCTTTTTTTGAGAGAAAAAAAGACGCAGACGAGTGCAGAGGGAATCATGGAGCAACAGACGGGGGGACAGAACGACACAACAAACAGCTTACTTACCCGATGAGTCAGAGGAGGTGCTGCTATCATCGCTGTCTGGGTCCAGGCCGTTTGCCTTTAGGAGCGCATTCAGGAGCGCTTCTTCGTTTGCGGCATCGGGGCCGGGGCCCATTGGTGGCATGAATGGCCGGGGCCCTCTGGGAGGGGGTCCTCGGAAGGGCCCGCCGGCGAAGGGTCCATCGGGGCCAGGCCAGGGCCCCTGAGGGGGGGGCATGTGGGGCGGGTGGGGGAATGGAGGTCCGATGGGGGGTGGGGGCCCTTCTTGGTCGGCCCAGGGGGGGCGGTGAAGGAGTCGAGGGGGGGGGATGGCCAGAGCGCTCAGAACTTTCTGCAGACACTCACTCACTCATCGAAATGAAAGAAAAAAAGAAAAAACAGCAGAGGAGAATAACATCTGAATGTTGGGAGCAAAGCAGAGACTCCAGAGAGGCTCTAGTAGACGATACTTCAAAGAGGCCAACTGAAAAAGATACAGACAGCGGAGGAAGAGACGCTACACAAAGGGCTCTGGATCCATCTGGCTGCATGAGGCCTTGCTTCCTTCCTTTGGCCTTTCTACTTCCAGGCGCCAACTTGGGTCTCTCTCTGTGAAGGATAGTGCAGATGGACGGACACACCGAAAAAGTGGGGAAAGGTAAGAGACGAGGCTTAGAAAAGACATGTGAAGGGACCACCTCCAGTTCCTTCAACAAATGATAGTTCTCCCGTCGAGAACTAAACGCGTCTCTCTGCAGTTTGTGCGCATTCGACTGTTGCAAGTAAGCAACCAAGTGTGTGTGTGTGTGTGTGTGTGTGTGTGTGTGTATTTGACAAAAAAAAAGAAATCATCAACAACAACAAGAACAAGAACGGACCGGAAGAACATCCCTCGGCAGAGCCCCTCCCTTCAACCACGTCACTGCTGCCACTATACCACCTGCCCCCGAGTCTTTCTGCACACTCGAATTTCCATCCCCCAACTCCTTCTCTCTCTCTTCCCCCTCCTGGTCCCTCCCGTTCGGGGGCCTCTTGCCGCTGTGGGTCTGCTGAGGGACCTCCTCGCTGCCCTCGCTAGGCCAGACCGCCAGGGCTTCCCAGAGGAAGTCACGAACCGGGTGAACACCGACCGGGACGTCTTCGCTGTCTCCGTCCTTCATTAGACGTTCGTCTGGCGGCCTGGCGGATATCCAAACACTGCATGCACGGGAATGCGAAAGGAAATAGCAATGTATGTATGGATGCAATCAGAATTAAAAACTGAGAATACACAACCATCAAGGCAGACATAGAGAAGACATGACAAAACGTCGAAGTAGAGAAACCGGTCAGAGGAAACATTCCACGGATGAACAAGAGAAAAGAAGTCCAAAATTGGCATGCCGGCAAGGAGTGTCACACCACAGAGAGGCCATCCAGTTAGCCCGGCTTTCGGTCTTGTTTGTCTGTTTCTTTTCTCGATTTCTCCCAGGAAGGAGATCCATCAAAAGAAAGCCATCAAGCGGGAAGGTGAAGAGAAAGTCTCGCTCATCGACCGAAGCAAACCCAACCGTGCCATGCATGCCTCAGAGAATAGCGCTCAGATCCTTTATCCACAATTTTGTTTGAATGCTGCAAGCGAATGCATCAACGTGAAAACGACTCACAGCTTGTCCTCCTGAGAAATGCACTTCTTGGCCGCTTCCTTTTCACTGAAAACTGCAATCGCTCTCCTGCGAAGACACCCAGAGGCAGACAGATGGACAGGGATGTGAGGGTAGGTGAAGAGAAGAGAACCGAAGGTCATACAGAGTGGAATCAACAGGACCTTCAAAAGCACTCTGAGAACCGAGTCCTCTTACACGTCGCACTCCCAGAGAAACGACAAATGCAGAGAGAGGCAAATGCCGAACTCGCTCGCTTCCTCAAAACAAGACACACCAGCAAAACAGCGTCACCCAGTCAGACAAAAGAATACCAATCACTTATTTGTCGCTTCTTCTCGCGCCCAAACAGGCAAATTGTATCTCGGTGTGGTCTGACCCCCTTCCCTCCCTCCTCTCTCTTCCTCTCTGTCCACCTCACCCTGTGGACACTCCCGTCTCCGGATGTTCGGCGAAACGGATTCCCGCCACGTCCCCGTATTCTCTCAGCTTCTCTCGAAGGTGGAAGTCTCCAACCCACTGCATGCAAAAGCAAAGACCCCCCCCCAAAATCACGGGAGGACAAAGACAGAGAGACAAAAGACGAGGAAGAAAAGGCCCAGAAATCAAATATGAGGAGGAGGCGAAAAGGGAGTAGGGTTGCAAGCAAAAGTGAAGTCGGTCGGACCACTGCCAGAGACAGAGGCAGAGACAAACACAGAGAGAGGTCACACTACTACAGACAAACGATGAGATCCTACCTGTGGAAGATCGGTGAGCAGTACCCCGTTCTCATGATCCAACCCTCGGTCCTCCTCCTCCGCCTCCGCAGTGAATTGAACGTACTGTGCTGTAATGCAAAAACGCAGAAAACACAAGACAGGTGTAAAGAATTTTCATGGGAATCAAAATTTTCCCTTAAGTAGTTGGGCAGCGATCCGGCAGGGTCAATCAGTGAAAGCAAAGTTTGTGCTGCAGGGACGTTCCTGAGACAAACAAATAAAAAACGTATGTCCCGAGAGGGACCGCCAGAGCCCCAATTCCAGTCAGATGACCCCCCTTTTCTCTCAACACTCACAAATTCACATCCAGCTCCCGCTCACCCTCCTCTTTGTCATTGCCCTTTCTGTCTGTCAGTCTCTCTGCATGTTAGGGGGGAGACCTCAGGGTTTTGGAGAAGTTGCTTCGCTGCCAGACACTCCCACAAAATTCCCACCCCCAATGATCTGTCGGTTCCCTTCCCTCCTGACTTTTCGTTTTCAGTTCCATCTTCTTTTGCGCCGGTCCCGACAGTCTACTTGCTCCTCTCTTGAAGCCCCCCCCGTGCCCCCCAGCTCGGACACTAGAGCCATGGAGTCCTCCACTGTCCCTGCGACTCCTCCCTGTCATCCCGTGGGGCGTCCCACCAAGGCGCCCGGGTGTGTCCACGTCCCCCTCCCCCAGAACTTCAATATGATCATCGTCGTCTGCGTCCCAGTCCACCTCTGCCTCGTTCTCGCCGTCGTCTTCCAGGGCAACCTCGTCGCCGTCTCCTGCATTCAGGGCGGCGTCTCCTCCCGCTTCCTCTCCTCCGCCACCCAGGTGGAAGGGATCCGCAGGCGCATCTGCCGCACCTGCATCCCCCTGTCCAGCATCTTCATCAACCCTTTCTTCCTCCTGCCCCACCTCGTCCTCTTCAGCGACCTCCTGCAAACGAGATCAGATGAGAAACGTGAAGGCAAAGAGAAGAATGAGTCAGCGGGTTATTCACATCCCGGACAACTCACCTCCACTTCTCCTTCATCAGCCCCGTCCCCAACGTCTAGCCCTCCATAGATGTCGTCATCGTCGTCCATTGTGGGCTACACAAGGATAGACAAAAAAAAAATACAAACAGTCGCTAAAATCAATCAGTTTTCCGGCCCAGACTGATCAGTCGCGGATATTTTCAACACTTCACTAAAAAGTATAAAGCGATCCCTTCGCACTTTGTCATACGTGACTTCGGAAAAGATCAAATTCCGTTGAAGTGCTTCTCTTGCAGCCTCTTCTGGATTTGGAAGAGGTGATACAGCTTTTGGAGATTCCCGGAGACGGCCCGGCGAGAGAAGATCGGGAAAAGGCTCGCGCACATGCATTGCGCGCCTACGTGTACGTGTGTAAGACTGCATGAGATGAAGTTTTGCGCACGGCCTCGCGGTCCGCGGCAAAAAAAATGTGTGACAAAATTCCAAATCTCAAGCCATCCGGCGCGCGCACGCACTCCAGCAAATTTGAAGCATGCATTTTTGAAGCTCCCACTAAAATTGCAGAGAGCATGCACGCTCATCTTCAAGACGACCAAACTGCTGATTCAAGTACGTGCCGTACATAGGACAGCCAGCCATATACATTTTTCAGCGCTGGTTCACCGATCAGATTCTCCGGCCTGAACCTGCTTCACCTGTGTTCTTTGCCCAAGGGTAAATCGGCCCAGTCTGTTCTTAACACCGCCGCGTTCTTGAGTCCAACTTGAAGTACATCGACCGTCACCTCTTTGTTGTACCTCTTTAAGCCTTTTGTAGTCCCAAATCAGCAGGAAACGTTGCCAGAAAAGTAACAGAATGGACGAGGCAACGAAGACGCGTGCCGTCGAGCGGCTCACTGAAATCAATGGAGAAGCGGAGTACGAGACCCTCATACAGTCAGTCCAGTGCTCCTGCCACGCTCGTTCTTGCCTTTCGCCGTCCCAGCACTCATTGCAAGCTTCCCTTCCTCTGAACGCACTCCTACCGCGAACGATAAGTATCGGGTCGGAGTGCATGCATACTCTCCCCCTCTGTCTTTGTTTCCCCCGTGCAGGTTTGTTGACTGCCTCCTTTCCGATGGAGCGTCAAAGGACAAGCTGAGGTCTGAGCTCGGGGAGTTCCTTGGAGGAGATCAGGTCGGGCAGCCAGCTGGATGAAGATCGTATACTGTGTTCGTTTTGTCCCTCTTTAACTTTCTTTTACTTGACCCTCTCTGACTTCATCTGCTCGTTTTCTTCCCCCCCCCCCC
>JAHBMJ010000342.1:0-17246 GCA_018398765.1 Chromera velia | reverse complement strand
GAAGGGTGGGGGCGAGGATGGGTAGGTAGGAGTGATTGAACGAGCAGGTGCACATGTGTTTTGTGTCCAGAAAGGAGTGTGTGCAGTGTTGCTGCTCTGTCCACTTTGCAACTGACCTTTTCTTTAGCTGCAGGGAAGTCCAGTGGATCCAGGGAGCCGACAGGCGGCTGCATAGCTGGTCAGTCAGTCTTCTCTCTCTTTTTAGAAAAGGATGATTGGCAGGCAGGCCCTTTCTGTATGCAAGCAACAGCGCCGTCTCCCCGCTTCTTGCTCTCTTTTGTTTCTGATTGGGTCTCGCTTCCTCTGAAACCTCTTGTGTCGACGCATTGCACCCCCACACATACTCTCCTTATTGGCTTTTCTTTTGAACGGCTCTCCTTCTGCCAAAATTCTGCAAGCAACAGTCAGTCCAGTAGCAAAATCTGTTTTCTAGAAAAACGCATTTTTCTGTATTTGCTCTACGAAACCCCTGCCCTTGAATTTTGCTATGGGAAAAAAAAATGTGCGGGCCTCCAATACAGAGCACTCGTGCCAGGGCCCGGGCCTATACGCCAGGGACCCGCCATGCTTGAATCATGCGTACATGCATTGACAACCAATCAGACTCAGTCAGAGTTTGCTTTCTTCTCTGTGTGAATTGTTGAAGTGAGAGATGGTAGACGGCTTCTTTGATTCTTTGAAGTGTTGTTCTGTAGTCTCTTAACTTTTCCGGAAAACTCCCGCAGGTTATTTCGTAAAAATGTCGACTTTTAGGGTTCAATTTTTTATGTATTGCTTACTTTATGAGCAGGGGGGAACAAACATAAGCCAGCATTTTGACTGAAGATGTATTGCTCTCTCTCTCGAAAGTAGCATGATCGCATTGCGTAGAGAGGGATGACCCTTTTGGCCGTGTGTGCGTGTCTTGCTGGTCAGCGTGTCCCCCCCTCGCCTTTCTTGTGAATGTATGTGAGCACCCCAGTTGAATTGTTGGAGATGGCATACTGTTGTTTGTTTACTGTATGCAGGTACCCAAGACTAACTACATCAGACCGTCTTTGGGGGTGCTGGCCCGACGGGTCAAAAGATTGTCTAGGACAGACCGCCCCTCCATAGCCAAATTCAAGGGCAGGGGTATATATACATCTTAATTATCGATATAATTGAATTAGATTGAATGAACAAATTGAGAACTTTCTTTCCGACGATTCATCACGCCTTGTTCTGTGTGTTACGTATATATGGGTTTTCAACCGGACGGGTACTTTGGCAAGCAGTTTGTGCAAACGGGTGGTCTCTCCTTCAGCCTGACCACTGCGCTCACTGTTCGATTCGGTGTGGAGCCCCTCCAATTTGTCTACACACATCTAGAGGCTCCGATCTGCCCTCAGAGAGGCGGCCTCGGAGATCCCAGCTGTGTGGACACATCACCTGGCACAGCAGAGATTTCATTCGATCGATTGATCCATTTGTATTTTGTTCTGGAGGGGCGACGCGAAGGAAGCCAGGTGTGCATGGGTAAACTGACTCTCTGACAAGTGCACAGAGTGTCGAGCAGCACAGGGCCACTAAGTGGAGTGTCGGCACGCAAAACCCGCACACAGGAGTGAAAAGACCACGAGAATAGCCTTTCTCAATATGTCAGTCGCGGTTCTTCGCCCCTCTCTGCATGAACCCGATTCCCTCTGCCTACCCGGCAGGGTCCGATTCTACATCCCCTCTCCGAATCGACTCGCCTTCCCTCCTTTCTTTCTCACGTCCTCTTCCCTTGATGCACCGCGCGTTCCTTCTCTGGGACTCTCCAATCCTTCTGCACACTCTCCATCTTTTCTTCATCTCTGTGTCTGCTGGCTTGTCTGTCAGTCAGTCGGTCTCTCCGACAGTCGTCTGTGTGTCTGGCAGTCTCTGTGTCTGACTCATTTGCATGTCAGCTTATCTGCGTGGATGTGGACTGAAGAAGAACCCCTTTCTCAGTTTATCCGCCTGTTCTCCTCGATGCCCCTGTCGCTCTCTCTTTGTCTTCTGTCTCACTGTCGAGCAGACTTTTGATCCCCTGCGATTCCATCTTCTCTATTTCCATCTCTCGCATGCATCAGTGCGTCAGGAAGAATTTAAGGAAACTTTGGGCGGCATCACAGATTCCTCTGCAATGAGCTTCAAAGTTTCGAGTGCGTGTGTGTGCAGTTTGACTGAGACCCTCACTCCATAGGGACAGGAAACTTGGAGGGAGAAGAGGAAACCCCCATTTAACTGAAGAGAAGGACCAGTGCATAAGCATCAGCCATGCTAGCCCTCATCGCCCCCGCGCGCCGTCCTACGGTGACTGGGGCGAATGCGGGGGAGAGTGTTCGCATTGCCGGGCCACCCCGGGAGAAGATGATCAAGCAGGAAGTGAAAGTCCCCCAAGTCCCCGATCCGTTGGAAGAAATTTGCAATCGCTCAAGAAGCGCTGCAGAGGTTGCGGCGGCGCGTCGAGACTTTCAGGGTATGGGGGCGGCGGGGGCAGGAGGGCAGGGGGGACAGAAGAGAGAGACGAAGAATATGGGACCGTTGGTGGTTCAGGCATTGAAGCATTTTGATCAATTTGGATTGCCTGATTATCCTGGGCCCTCTGCACAGACACGAGGTGGTGGGGGCCCCTCTGGCCAGGGCCCCTCCAGGGGGTACGACGAGTACCTCCCCCCCACAGGACGAAGCATGGGCAGCCCTCTGGCACGGGCAGAGCAGTCGGGGGGGTCGATGGTCTACCGTCCTGGGTATATCAGAAAGGACAGGGAGACGGCAGTGAGACGAGAGGCCAAGAGCGTTTACATCCACCCAAACGAAATGCCCCCCCCCTCCGGGGCCAGTGCCTGGGTCCCCGCAGGCACCGTGCCCGTCGGCAATGGCCGTCCTGAAATTTCATACGGGGATTATGGAGCCAGGGTTACAGGAGAGCCCGTGATGGCACGTCACCGTGCGACCTGTCCTTTGAAGAAATTTCATTACGAGATGGAGACGGGCCAATGTACATGCAACCCCGCACCGTCAGACAGTCACATGCTCCTGACCGAACCTGCAGACGCGTCCCTGCTGATCAACTACGAGCTTCCAGTTGAGATTTACGGAGCGGGTGCAAATAACAAACAGATGGAACAGCTGATGGATGCATTTGAGAGAGGAGAACGATTCTTCCCAGTCAAACAACTTCAACCCCCCCAATCATATTCAGGCAGACTGAACGCAGTAGAAGCAGAGTGGGTCCCCGTGGAATCCAAAAAACCAAGAAAGAGGGTACCAGGGGCTCCGGCAGCACCTACCGGAGAGTCCCCACCCCGCTCCACTCTTCCGAATGAAGGGGGGGGGTATGCAGGACCTATTAACGGTAATGCAAGTCTATCCTACGGCAAACCGAGCTACCCCCCCACGGGTCTTGGCAGCGGCCTGACCGGGATTGCCGCCCGGGCCGCGATCCTCTCGGGGGCCACCCCGACTCCCGTCTCCACGTCTCCCTCCAAAAAGCCCAACATTCCCAAAGACTTCCCCCCAAAGCCCCCCCCTAGGAGCAAACCCGTGCCCGAGGGAGCACGCCCACGGCAGCCATGGGACGCCGAACCTGATGGAACGGGGGGCGGTGCAGTGACAGACAAGGGGGTAATTTCAGGAAATTACAGTCCGACCGTCCCGACTCCCACGGGCCCTCCCCCGGTATCAGCAGGAGGACCCGCAGCTGCAGGGGCCCCGGCAGGGGGATCAGGACCAGGGGCCCCGGCATGGTTTGATCACAACGGTGCCCCCCCTCCTGCACAAACTGGGGGGGGCCCTGGGGACATACAACAGCAGCAGCCGACTCAGCCTGGCGCCGCCACCTGGTTGGGTGCGCCGACGAGTGGGGATGGAGGCGCCGCCGCAAGTTCCCCTCCCGATGCATCACGATGGCTGAATGGTGGTACGGTTCCCGAGCCAGGCACACAGGCAGAAGCGTCAGCCGCGTCAGTCCCGGCTCCCATCCGATCCTCTAGACAACAGGGGTGGGTGGGGCCTGTGAGTAGTTCTGCCACTAGTGCGGTGTCAGTCGGAAGGGGGGGAGGGGCAACGTCTAGGTCAGTGGGGCGTAAGTCGAGGGGGGGGTCTTTGGGGGAAGTGTCGGAGACCAACAAGGGCAAGGGGCCGACACCCTCTCGCACGGCGTCGCGTGTAAATCCTTGGAGCCTCTGACGACCTCTGCATGCGTGGGGGGTGGTGGGGTTGCATCTGCATGGGGAATTCTAGAGTGAATGTTTGAAGGAGGTAATTCATTGAATTCAGAACTTTCCAGATAGATCACTTCACGGATTGCGAATGGTCATGGGAGGGAGGGAGGGAGGGAGGGGAAGATAGAAGGAAGGCAAGTTGAGGGGGGAGAGGAAGGTCTCTAAGAAGGAGATCGAGACGTAATATAGAGGTGCAAGACAGATTGAAGAAGCAGCTTCTGTCAGTTAGAGAGGGAGAGAGTCAGTTGGAGCACTGTGGAAGAAAGGAGAGACCGGCAGGTTGTCTGTCTTTTGTATTCTGACATTCTCTCAACCAATTCAGTGAGACTGCGTACGCGTGTGTGCGTTTGTTTGGATCGCTTGGAGACGGAGAAAAGGTTGTCATGTCTGTCTGTCTATGTGTCTGCCTGTCTCTCTTCTGAGATGAGAAGTCTCTTGGGATTCCGACTGCCTGTCCGACTCTCTGTATAATTGTGTGTCTGGCCTTTTTTTTTCCCTGAAGAGGAAGAAGGAGTTTTGCTTCCCTGTAGATCGATTTACCAATCAGGTGACCTTGTGTGTTTGATCCTTTTTCTGTCTGTCTGTCCCAGAATTACACATACGAGAGAGGTTAAGGGGTCCAAACGAGAGGGGCTGGTTGATCTTCTGTCCGGAAGAAGTTGATTGGATTTGTCTGTTTCTTCACGATTCACCAGACGAAAAGACAAAGACAGAATGCTCTCGCATGGCAGGTGACTTCTGGTACTTCGTTTTTATCCTTTTGACTACGCATCATGGTCTCCTTTCTTCGTTTCTTTCGTCGGTGTGTTTCTGCATTTTTATCTTTTCACACACAAGAGCAAGCGCACGCTGAGAAACCAAGTCAGACGAAGAATGTTCCAGTACCCAAAAGATGCCAAAAAGAAAACATGGGCGCAAGTAAGCACAGCGAAAAAGATTTCCAGGCAGAAGGCGGCAGTCTGCTGAAGGGAGGGAAAGCCCTCGAGCAAACCGGACTGACTTTCAATTGAATATCAACCCAGCCCCCCTTCTTTCACCTTCTCTGCCCATTTGAAGCAATTAAAGAACAGCACCGGACTGGCTGAGTCGATCAATCAATCGTTTGCTCTCTCTTTCCTTTCTTCTCTTCGGGTCCCCCTGCTCTTTTTCCTTCCACCTCCAAGTTAGAAAAGAGGAAGGGAGAAAAAGGGAAGGAAGACGTCAGCCGAAAAACCAACGATCGATTGATGAATTGATGGTGAGTTGGACTTTGAAAGCAGATAGAAAGCAGAAGAATCCGAAGAGGGACAGTCCAGACTGTCCCATCTCGATTCAACACTACGCTTGCAAGGGAAGACGAAAAGCCGATCGATCTGGCATAATTCGCTGATGCAACCACTGTCTTCTCGATTGGGGACACTCCATTGCCCCTCCTGCATGCATGCCAGTGTTGATTTTGAGTTTCTTTTCATCCAATCTATCTATTCATGCTGAGTGAGGTGCATCTCCATCTGGACCTTCAAATTTATTCATCCGTTCACGGAAAGGGGATTGCTGACGGCAGATGTATTTTCAATCGGACGAGACAGAGGGGGTCTGTTCCACTTTTCTACCGATGATTCAAGCAATCCACCAGTCCATCTATGCAATACATTCTCTTACTCTTCTGTCTCTATTACTGACTTACTCTAAAATATCGATCCACCTTCTCTTCCTTTCACAGTTTAATACGCAGAAAACTAGAAAAGCCATACAATCAAGCGATTCAAGCCTAACTTGAAGCGTTATTCACTAAAATTTGCAGAGTAATCGTACACCATGTGCAAAGATATGATTAAAATCATGATAAACTTATCAGTGTGCTATATATATGCGGCATATATTATTATTATGTGCTGCATAATTTGCATTTTTATTTTGAATTTGTTTTAAAACAGCTTTTTACTTTTCAAAAAAATGGGTAAAAACGGGTTTAAAGAACTTATTGTTGAATTGTCGGGTCTTTACTGAATTTTACTTTAAATTTCATTTTTTTAGTATCCTAAATAACTTGAAACCCCTAATTCTAAGTTGAATTCTTATCTAATTTGAACCGAATTCAATGCTATGAGGTTTGAAGTGTTACTAAAAGAGTAAACAAATTTCTATAATGACATACCAGCCTTACCAGGTTAGTGACCGTTAGTCAAAGCTTAAGTGGTGACTCACTGGCTTTAACCCAACCCCAGAGCTGAACACATCACATGTTAGATATACATATATGGTGTGCTACGGTGTGCGGTTTGAGCTGCCCGAGGCGACCTTGTCAGACAGATCTGGTCTCAGGATGCGGCGGCGTGCGGGATATGCATCCCCATATGTGTCGCGGCGGCGCGCCATGCGCAACATGCAACAGGTGTTATAATTGCGCAATTAAGTGTTGCGACAGTAGCGTAGCGCGTTGTTGTGTTTCCCCACCAGCACTAGCTGTTGCTGCAGTGTTGCAGAACTGTTGATCAGCTACAGCGACAGCACTGACGGCCCCTTTCAGAATGCATGGTTTCTCGCCTGCAATAGCTAGACTTCCCGTCAAGTGTGCACATCTCGGCACAAAACCCACAGTCGACTGTCAGTGAACAGCTTGCAAGATTCATCCTCATTTGCATGAGGACCGAGTGCTGCATCGTGGCGGTTTGACCTTTCAACTTCGACCAGCTGGATCTATCCCTTCCTCTCCAGTAGTGACCAGTTCTATCGGCCACCCTCGAAGATGAAACGCATCGCAGCGACATTCTCTCGTTGTACCTCAGGCCGTCTCCTTCGCCCAGTGTCCACTCTTTTGAACAGGCCTCCCGTTGTCTCATTACACGAACATGGGAGACAAAAGAAACAGTCCCTCAGCAATCCGAAGTCACTGTGGGAGGTTGAAGCCCTGCGTCCAAAGGGGGTTTCAGGGGGATGTATGAATCTGAAAGCTGGTTTTCATCTTGATCTTATGATGACCGGCTTGAGATGTTGCCTTCTGAGGCATGAACTGCCTCTGGCCATTCGAGACACAGTTCCCGCAAAGACTGACGACGACTGTGAGAGCCACCCTCCAGGTAGTTGCCAGTCTCAAACTTTTTTGACGTCTCCTGGTGCAGCTTTCGAAACAAGAAACGGCCATTTCACCATTAAACAATCCGTCTATGCAGTCCTTCAGTGCTGCAGGGGGGTCTATTCAGGAGCTTCTGCTCCAATCTGTGAAAGTGTGGATTTCCTCGCAGGTGGGGGGGTGGCATGTTCAGGCAAATTCGCATGTGAGAGCAAGTCCGATTTTTCAGCTTATATCTTGTCCGCAAGGGACGGGTTGAGTGCAGCCATAGGTCAACTAAAGGGGGGGGGAGAGGGTTCTGTTGCCCGGCCCGTTTCTTCGGATCGTCAGGAAGAGCTGCCCCCCCTTTCTCATACGGAGAAAGTTGGCAGTCGGAAAAGACGCCTGTGCCCTCACGGGAGAGAAAAGTACCTGTGCAAGGAGTGCGGGGGCAAAGGCATTTGTGAGCACGGGCGCCAACGGAGGCATTGTAAAGAGTGCGGGGGAAAAGCTCTCTGTGAACATAGTCGGCAGCGCAGCCAATGCAGAGAATGCGGTGGTACGTCAATATGCGAGCATGGACGTCGCCGTTCTTATTGTAAAGAGTGTGGCGGGAAGGCAATATGTGAGCACGGCCGCCAGCGTGGCAAGTGCAAAGATTGCGGAGGGAGGGGGATCTGCCAGCATGGTAGAAGGCGCGATCAGTGCAAGGAGTGCGGAGGAAACGCTATTTGCGTTCATGGACGCATCAAATACTCTTGTGTAGACTGTGGGGGCAGCGCCATCTGCGAGCATGGTCGCCAACGCAGCCAATGTCGAGAGTGCGGAGGAAGCGGACTGTGTAGACACGGCCGGCCACGCTCGAAGTGCAGAGAATGCGGTGGCGGTAGTTTTTGTGAACACGGTCGTTTGCGAACAAGATGTAGAGAGTGTGGTGGTGGCAGTTTCTGTGAGCATGGCCCTCGGAGAAGTAATTGTCCCATATGTCAGAGAGACAATCCCGTTTTTGCTGCAAGGCAGGCACGCCGAAAGGAGTTTGTTTTCCGGTTGGCACACACAGTGAGATCCACCGTTTGGAGATGCCTCCGCGCAGTCCAAAACGGCAGATCCCCCTCCCACAAGAAACGTTCCCACGAATACCTCGGTTGTTCGTTCCCCGATCTCAAAGCCCACCTCGAGAAGGACAACTTCCACGGCAACCCCGGAATGTCGTGGGAGAATTACGGGAGGCTGTGGCACGTTGACCACATTGTGCCGATTCTGTTCCCAGACCCAAATGGCGAGAGACCAGACGCAGAGACTCAGATAGCCCGTCTCCACTTTTCCAATCTCCAGCCGATGTGGTCCCAAGAGAACCTCCGAAAGGGCAATAGGTTCATTGGCAGACCACAGCACATTTGTTTCCCTTCACGTCAACCGCAGGTGTCATTTCAATCAAACCACAGCAGTCTTCAGGAAAGGACGGCGGTGACTTCCCCCACTCAGATCCCGATCAGAGGCTTTCGGTCTTTACACTCTCATTCCCATTCTCATTCTTTTGCCTCCTTGAAGAGAGGCCACCTCTCCCTCCTTGCTGGAATTTATCCGACAACATTAGTAGATAGCTGCATTGGTCAGCAGCTCCCAGGTTGTGTAGGGGCGGGGTGCTTTGATAGACAGAGTCTGACGACCGCAAAGCCAATCGGGGGACTGTCTATTATGTCTCGTTCTTTTGCCTCTCAAAGGGGCCTTCAGACAGAAGAGGGGGCCGTGTCTGCTCAGCGACCGTCGCCGTCCAAGAGCGAGAGAAAGAAACCCGTAGCAGTAAATTTGTCTGCGACTGATGTTATGGGTCGTCTCTTGCCTTCTCCTGCGCAACGAGCTCGGTGTCCACATGGAAGGAATCAATATGACTGCAAAGAGTGCGGGGGGAAGGGGATTTGTGAGCATGGGTGCATTCGAAGGCGATGTAAAGAGTGTAAGGGATCGCAAATTTGCGAGCACGACCGCGTTCGGTCGGATTGTAGAGAATGCGGGGGGTCTCAGATTTGCGAGCATGGACGAAGGCGCGCTACTTGTATAAAATGCGGGGGGAGCGCAATTTGCGTGCACGGCCGTCAACGCCGCGACTGCCGAGAGTGTCACGGAACTGCAATATGTGGACATGGACGAAGGAGAAGGATGTGTCGAGAATGTCAGAAAGACAATCCCGCCTTTGCAGCATTAGTGCAGCGGCAGAAAGACGCCAGAAAGATTAGGTATAGGGAGGACCCCGTATTTCGCTTGACTCACATCACACGAGCAGCAGTAGCAAAACGCCTTCTTGCCTTCAGGAAAGGAACAAATGCTCTCTCTACTCGTGAACGGACACATACATACCTCGGTTGTTCGTTCCCCGATCTCAAAGCCCACCTCGAGAAGGACAACTTCCACGGCAACCCCGGAATGTCGTGGGAGAATTACGGGAGGCTGTGGCACGTTGACCACATTGTGCCCATTCAGTACCGGGGGGCAGACGGGCAGAAACCAAACACAGAGACCCAAATTGCCCGTCTCCACTTTTCCAACCTGCAGCCGATGTGGTCCAAAGAGAACATTCGTAAAGGAAACAGGTATATTGGGAAAACTCATAAACACCTTTTTCATAAATGATGCAGTGTAAGATTGAAATAAGATGGAATATCTGCAGAGACTATATAATATACATGTTTTAGTGCAAAAATGAAATTACTATGATTATATGACTATAACTATGACGCGCTATTGTTATTCATATTAATTCATATACATTTTTACTAGCATTTTTATGTAGAGCTAGCTGAATACTTTCAACGTTGAACTAAGAAAATTTGTTATATTTGAAATCAAAAGTTTAAATCTTTGTGAACATGTGTTTCGCATGGCATGTATTAATTCTCTTTAACCTTGTCAGTTATTAAGTCAAGATCTTTATAGAAATTTTCCATCCAGCTCACTTAAAAGATTATTATTTTACATAATGGCAACTAGATTTGGCGTATGATGATGATCATAATGATATATCAAGTTTGATTGAGAGGCTTTCTGTTCGCTTCACTTAACTTTTTGATTCATGATGATTCATGAAAGCTAGGTGACCGAGGTCATGAATCAGTAAATGTCTGAGCCCTTCTCTTTTGAGTCTTTTCTGGAACCCTGGACATAAAGCGCTCTCTCCCTATCCCTCCGCACCATCAGCCGAAACCCGCGCACCCGCAGACCGAATGTGTTGGAATATCTCACCAAGTTCGTAGCGTCAGCAGCGGACTTCATCAGCAGAAGGGCCTTTCCCTGAAGTGGAGAAGCGCGTATGGACATTCAGGCAAACGTTTGAACAGCTTTATGTTTCGACTTTGACGTGACTCTTTTCAGATTATGCACTTGAACGAATGGTCGCACGTTGGAAGAAAGAGGGCGATGTAGTAGTAGTTCGAAATGTTTTGATCAGGAGGAATGAGATAGAGTCTGCAGACAAGGAAGGTCAATCCCATTTGAATCTGAAAAAAGTGAATTCCCCGGCCAGACCTCATGCATACGCCTATCAAAGGAGTCCATGAGTGCCTGTGCAAATGTATGTGCATCCATCCGCAGGAAACAGAAAGGAGTGACCATTCACCTGCCTGCCTGACTGACTGACTGACTGACCGCATTGACTCCCACGGGGCTTCTGAACATTCGGACCCACACCGGGTCGAATTTCTTCTGCCGGAGCTCTGCGAGGAGTCTCTCCTCTGTGAAGTCGAACGGAATGTTCATCATGAACAGACGCCGGTCTTGTCTGAAAGAAAGAAAGGAAGAAAGACACGAGCACACGTGCATGGACTGACGACGAGGAGGAAGGAAGAGAAGAGGGAGAGGGAGAGGGACAGGAGAAGGGAAGAACAAAGAGAGAAAGAATTTGTGAGCGGATCTGCAAGGTCCTGGGGAAGGACACGAGGAAACAGAGAGACAGACAGACAGACAGACAGACAGACAGACAAACACGCGTACACGGACACATACGCACACGCGAACGGACACACATTCTCAAGAAGGAGATGCCGACTCATACCAGCAAATAAAAAAAAAAGACTCGGAAAGCAGCATACACGGACAACGCCAGATAAAGAAGGATGAGGAGAACGGAAGGAACACTGACTCTCTCTCTGGTGTTAACGCAAATGAACCAAATCGGTTCCTGACAAATGTCCTTTCTGTCTGAATAGAGAAAGAAAGTTAACTGACTGGTTCTCACCAGCAGATCCCCCTTGCCCTCTTCTTCCCTCCTGTCCACGCGAAGAGGAGTCATCCCCCAAGTCCTCTCCTTCGACCCCGTTTGCTGCATCGATCGGTGGGGGACATGGCTAAACAAACACGCACTCACATATGCAAAAACAGAGATGTTCTTTTGCCCTTCCCTCCGTTCACTGCCAGTTGTTTCACTTCTGGTTGCTGCTTTTTGAAGGGAAAAGCGGCAAACCTTTACAGACATAAACGGGATACAAACGACTGGACGGACGAGGCGGCCATCAGCGTTGTAAATCCTCCTGTGTCCATCCTTCTTTTTGTGCGGGCGTGGGCCCAGAGATCCAGAAACGCAGCAACGGAGAGAGAGGGAGAGAGCGAGAGAGAGGGGGAGGGGGGGAGAGAGAGAGAGAGAGAGCGCAGACATCAAACACGTTTCTGCACTCGGCCACTCACTGGCAGATAAAAGAAAACGAGGAGAGAAGCGCTCAAGAGGCGGAGGGGGAAATCAAATCCCTCCACTCACTCATGCACTCACTCACCCTGTCTCTGTTGCACCTTGAGGCCTAGTCTTCTCCCGCCCATCACAGAGTCCTGCAGAGCCCTCAGCGCCTTCTGTGCCTGCTCTTCCTGAGCGAAGGCAATGCATCCACACCCCTGCAAACAGGCAGTCAGCAAAATAAATGTGCTTCGGATCACGAGTGATTTTTTGATGATTTCATTTCTTTCATAGGTTCAAAAATTCTTCTCACAGATCCTTTCGGACGCGCCCGGATGAGTGACAGTCTTCCCCTTTCTCTGTCTCTCTTGCTCACTCTCCCTCTGTGTGTGTGTGTGTGTGTGTGTGTGTGTCTGTGTGTGTTGTACCCATTTATTTGAAACTCTTTCAGCCCCTCGTGCAGGCAAGTACCAAACAAAAGAACCAGAGAAGGAAGGAAGGCAGAAATCAGCGAGCCAGCCGACACAGAGGAGACCGCATGAATAACCTTGGAGGTTCCCTCTGAGTTGTTGAAAACCCTCGCGGACTTCGGTTGGAAGTCCTTGAAGTGCTGCAGGAGGTCCGCTGCTGTGGCGTAGTAGGGCAGGTTGAACTGCACGGCGGCGGGGATCAGGAAGAGGCATGCAGGGAGAGGTGAGGTGGAATAGATTCACCGAGACAGTTAGAGGCACCGTGATGCGTAGATGGGCACGCGTGGGTGAGCGAAGAGACAAGAGGTAGCTGGCGATAATGCATACAATAGATAAAATGTTTGTGCAAGAGGAGGAGGGCACGGCGTACAGAGGAATGAATGATCGTGAGGGCACCAAGGCTGTCTCTGAAGAGAGTGGATGAACCACCAGAGACGAGGACATAAGGACCCAACCCTTTTCTTTATCACAGACAGATACTCTGTTCCTTTCCCGCCCCCTCCTCTTCGCTTTCTTTTCCTCCCCACAGATAGACAGATAGACAGGCAGATAGACAGAGAGATCGACAGACTAGGAGTGCCTTTCCCATGACTCCGTCTTCCGTTCTCTCTTTTCACGTATACACGAGGCCAGGAAAGAACACAGAAAGACCGAAGACCAGCACAGTCAGTGAGACAACGACAGACAGACAACCTGGCAGGCAGGCAGGCAGGCACACACGCACACATACACACGTGCATGATACGTCCTCACACGGAGTGTGTGTGAGAGAGACAGATGTATAGAGAGAAAGAAAAAGCTACCATGCAAGTCCACGTATTGGCACCCAAAAGAAAACATTTGCAACAAAGAGAAACGTCACCGTGACTGATTGACTGACTGACCACGAAGAGTTGCCGGGGCATAGGTTCCCCCAGTTTGCTTGGAGGACTCACGGCATTCGCCCCTCTATTGGGAAGAAGAAGGAAGGGAGGGAACAACGAAAGAAAGAAAGAAAGAAAGAAAGAAAGAAAGCAAGAAACAGAAAGAGAAGAGAAGACATGTGCAGGGGAGGACTGAGAGACAAGTTATCGCTCTAGCAGGAGGTGGGGGCAGGGCCGATCGAGAAGGCAAAAATTCGACCTCGGCAGTAGACTGAGTGACACAAAGGCCGGGAAAATGGACTGTACCGCGCTTGTAGTCGGCGCTCTACGAGAACAGCTCAGTTCAATACTGAAGTGGCACGGTCCAGACTGAAAGGGACGTGGACAAACTGAAAGAGACGTGGACAGACTAGCATTCTCACTTTCTCTACACACGCAGAGAGACCCCTGTGAAGATTGGCCGACCGCCATTCTCCATTCTCCATGCAAGAGGGAAGAGCTAAAGCAAGCGAGAAAAACAGAAAGAAATGTTGAAGTGAGGACTGACGACCAATATGTGCGGATCTCTGCCCGTCTTCGTGCGAGTTCCCAGAAAGATTCGGGGTGTCTGCAAAGAAGGACGGAGACAGATGACCAAAGGCTAGGCAGAGAGCCAGCCTCGTCAATTCAGCCAGACACATGTACACGGAGAGCGATGGACATTTTCTTCTCTAAAGGACGCTCTGTGAGACGCAGGCAGGTCGGGAAGGAAAGAGAGTGGGGAGAAGAAAAACGGAACGGAGAGAGGAAAGGACTGACTGACGAGTAGCAACTGAGAGCAGCTCCCGGATCTTCTCGTACTTCAAGTCGGCTCCTGTAAGAAAGAAGGAAAGAAGGAAGGAAGGAAGGCCGCAGTCGGACCATCTGGATCATGGAGCAGTTTGAAACGGGAGATGAAGAAGAGTGAGGGGCGAGGGAGTGTGCGAACAAGAAAGGTCACCCGGGGAAGCGGGGACCGCTAGAAAGAAAAATGGAGAGACGGAGACGCAGAGGGACGGAGAGGCAAGAGACGGAGACGGACCTCATCTGCATCGGAGGGAAGGGCGCGGGGATTCTCATGTCATCCTCGCTCGAGCTCGGCACCAAGTCGTACTCGTAGTGGTACTGCAAAGTCATCAGATGCAAACATGATGGGGGAGGCGGGATTCTTTCGGATTCGCAGACCTGGGTGTCTGCAAATAGTTTGTGAACTGTTTGACGGAAGTGCAAAGAGGCAGATGCAGGTTGCAGACACATACAGAGCGAGCAGTTCAATGGGAATTGAACAGAAAGAGAGGGGAAGGGTGCAAAGGGATGGAAAGTACTGACGAAGCTGATGGGCACCTCCAGCGAGGAAGGAGAAGGAGACGGGTTCACGTCCGTCTCCCTGTTCCGCCCCGTCTCCGACAACAAAGTCATCCCTTCCATCCTCTCCCTGCAAAAAAACAAACGAGAATGCCATTTGATGCATTCATTGTGGAGTGAAGGAAACACACAGACCAGTAGAGAGCGACTCCTTCTAACAATGCTGCTTCCTTCTCTGTGTGAAATTGAGCACGGACTTGCGCCGTCTCCTCGCATAGTCATCAAAAAAACACGGACTGAGGTTTTCGCCCGCTGACCCTCTCACCTGCTTTTCCGTCGAGAAGCGCTCCCTCGTCTCCTGTCTCTGGAACCGAGAGGAAGGAAGTGAAACCCCGAGGAACAAGCGTCGAAGTTCCAGGAGCCAACACACATGACGGAAAGGAGACGGACGGAGGGAAGCAACACAAGAAACCAGAACAACGCCATGGCACAATGCGATGAATATGCAATTAGTGCTTCATGTACTGTACACCCAAAGTCAGTACTTCATGTGCATGTTGATACAGAAGAGCTCTTCCGATCGACAACACACGCACACAGGGCCACCCCCGAGGTTGTCTTTCAAGAAAGACTGTTTTCCGTCATGGCTGTGGTCAACCAACCATAATGGTCAAACGGTACGCCCCCCCCTTTTCGACACCAGAAAACACCAAGAGAATAACGAAGTGGTGGAGTTTGCCGACCAGGAAGAATAATGAAACCCAGCCTACTAGCGCTGTAAAGGTAAGTCGTGGGAGCTCCTATGAACTGACGCACGCAGCATTCAAAGTCAGACAAACAAAAAAGTGCATTCATCCGCGCGCGCAAGTCGCGCGCCAATTTGGGATTTTTTTCTTCTCTGTTTTCTCCATGCATGCATCTGCATTCATACATCTCAGCCACAAACGTCGACCGCGTTGAGTCTGAACTTATATATAATTCAATGCATTCACATCAATGCAACAAAGGGCAGCTCATTGAATTCAAATGCTTTGAAGTCGACGGTCGGGATGTGGAGCTTGCACTCTTACAGGAAGAGAAAGACAAGGGCACCAGCCTCCGAAACCCCATCCAACCCGAAGAGAACCCGAAAGTTTCTCTTCATTGGCTGTCGTTGATAGCAGTACCCTGCAGGAGTCTGCAGACAAGATACAAAGAGCGTAGGAGACCCTCAAGAGAAAGAATGTCTTCACCCAAGGTAAGAATTGCAGAGAACAGATCGGAGAGATCTGCAGCTTTCCCTTTCTGCAGTCAAATGGACGTTCTCCCTTTGACTCCGTCTCCTTGCCGCACACATGCACTGTTCACTCTGCATGCTGCGAGTCCATCCGTCCATCTACTCCAAAGGCGCCTCGTCCATCTATTCACCTACTTGATCACTTCACCCGATTCCTCTATTCACCTACTTGATCACTTCACCCGATTCCACCCCATATCGTCAGAAGACATCTCATGAGCCCCCCAGCCCTGAGAAAGAAGCAAAAGCAGAAGAAGAAAATGTTCTTCTGTCTGTCATACACACACACACACACAGAAAGAGAGAGAGAGAGAGAGAGAAACAAGCTGTCTGGTACCTCATTCCACCGCAGCAACTCCCCCCTCTTTCTGCTTCTCTGCGTATGTCCACAAAGCCATGTATGTCTGTGTCCTCCCCTGTGCAGAAAGAGAAGAGTGCGACCTCCAAGAGAGGAGGCCTCGCCCCCCGTCGGAACTTCTCGACGGACATCGAGGAAGGCGCGATCCCTCTGAAGGAGTCCGACGACTTCCAGGCTCACTCTCGCAGAGAGACACCGGAGGGGGCAGAGGGACACCCCCCCGCAGCGTCATCGAGGAGATTGTCCATTGCACCCACGGGGGCGGGGGGGGAGGGGCAGGGAAGTCTGCTTGGGGGGGGAATGGGGGGGATAGGGGGGTTGTCGGATCAGCACACACAGGGGGGTCTCCCGCGGCGGTCGACGGCGAACAGTGGGGTTATGAAGGCGAGCGGAGAAATCGGTGAGGGACTCAGCGTGAGTCAAATTCTACAGAGACAGGTGCGTGCGTAAATTCATTCAATTGATATTTGTTTGTTGAGGATTCAGGTTTTCATTTTCAGCGCTTCACACAGGAATCTTTTTTTCCAGGAAAGTGAAGTCAGAGAACCAGGAAAGTCTGCCTGCTTGCCTGTCTGCCTCTCTGTAAGTGTTTTCTCTCGTCTTTGCCTATTTTTACTGATGAGCCTTTGACGAGAATCTTCTTCCGCTTCCCTTTGCCTTTTTTTACTGATGAGCCTTTGACGAGAATCTTCTTCCGCTTCCCTTTGCCTTTTTTTACTTATGAGCCTTTGAAGAGAATCTTCTTCCGCTTCCCTTTGCCTTTTTTTACTGATGAGCCTTTGACGAGAATCTTCTTCCGCTTCCCTTTGCCTTTTTTTACTGATGAGCCTTTGACGAGAATCTTCTTCCGCTTCCCTTTGCCTTTTTTTACTGATGAGCCTTTGACGAGAATCTTCTTCCGCTTCCCTTTGCCTTTTTTTACTGATGAGCCTTTGACGAGAATCTTCTTCCGCTTCCCTTTGCCTTTTTTTACTGATGAGCCTTTGACGAGAATCTTCTTCCGCTTCCCTTTGCCTTTTTTTACTGATGAGCCTTTGACGAGAATCTTCTTCCG
>JAHBMJ010000341.1:31419-50163 GCA_018398765.1 Chromera velia | reverse complement strand
CCTCTCTCTCTGTCTCTGATGATGTTCATAGCCTCATCCTCATGAGAGAGTGAGTGAGTGAAGAAGAGAAATTTCAAAGAGAAACAAGATGGGAGAAAGGGAACGGCATCGATAAGAACCCCTCATTCATTTCTCTCTCTTTCCCCCCCCCTCCCGCCCCCCCTCTCTTTCTCTGTCTCTGTTGATGTTCGTGGCCTCTGTCTTTATGAGGGAGTGAGTGAGTGAAGAAAAAAAATCTCGAAGAGAAACAAGATAACAGATTCATTCATTCTTTAATATGGTCCTCCCCCTCAATCTCGGAAAGAGATTGCTCTTTGTAAAACTTTATGGCAAGGAATTGGAAGTCCTCCAATGCCTCTTTAATTTTGAGGGTCTACATATATCTGAGGATGGTTGTCTCAACTTTCACTCTGCGCTCTGATGAAACTCTTTCATTGAAATTAGCATGTGTCCACTTCCATATCACCTTCTTGACTCTGCCTACTTGGAAGGCAGCAACCCTCACTTGAAAGATCACCCCTTCAAATTGAATTTCATCTGAGTAAACCCTGACTGGTTCTTCCCCGTCTCTTCAGGAAGATCGGTTGCGTCTCAAGCTGAGTTTTTGCAGAAACAGTTCGATTGGGGAGATTTAATAAAGTTGAAAACTCTAGATTTCGACAAGTTGCAACAGGAGATTGAAGAAGACTTAAAGAAGAGAGGGAGACATAAAGGGAACAAAAGGGTGAGGAGGAGTCAGAAAATGAGGATGAGTTGGAAATTAGAGACCTTCTTGGCACAGTAGATGATGGCATCCTTGCTGATACAGAGTCAGAGATTCCTTGCGGGGAAAACAGCTGAAAGAATGTGAAGAAAAAACTAAAAATGGTCAAAGATCCCAGAAAGAATGATGGGACCAAAATACATATCAGCTGATTCCTTGTAAGTTGTGTTTACGAGCGCGCAGAAGCTCGAAATTGTTATGCTTTAGAAAATAGGAAAGGTGCCCGTTTATAACGGGTTCAAATAACCTGTGAAGGTGGCCAAGAAAAGACTCGAACTAAAAAAAAGAAGACATAGATTTGCCTGGAGATTTGCTAATCTAGTTGCTAATAACAGGCACATATGATGCGATCTTTCTTTTATTATTAATTTGTAATCGTGAGAATGGAAGCACTCAGTATAGCCTTTGTAGACTTTATGCGTGCATTTGATGAGGTGAGGCGGGAGAAGTTAAGAAAGAAAGTTTAACTGAGGAAAACGGGTATTGAAGAAGCTTTGATCCGGTGGGTTGAGGCGTCTTTGACAAAGTTTAACGTAAGAGCAAGAGTCAAGGGAACGGAAATGTGGTACCCAAAAGATAAAAGACTGAAACAAGGCGGTCCTAGTGGTCCCTCTCTTTATTCTGTATATGTGCACGACCTGCCGGAAAAAGTTGGGAAGAAAGGAAGACAGAGAAGGACACAAGGACAGAGACCAAGGGTACCGATGGGAGAAGCAGGAAGATGGGTCAATTTTTTGGCTCCTTTGTTTGCAGACGATACTATCCTCTTAGAATTCACAGACAGCCAGCTGAATCTTCTTTTCTCATGCTTGAAAGATTTTGTAGAACCTCTTTGCCTTGAAGTTCTCTTCTCTGATAAATCTAGATTTGTTCATTTTGATAGAGCATCAGGAAGAAGAGAAGAAATCAGACTGGGGGAGATAGTAGTCAAGGAAGAAAAGGAGCAGCCCTATCTTGGGACCCGGTTGGTCCTGTCCTATGGGAGGGCACTCTAAAATATAGATGTGGTCATTGAACGACTTTGTAGTAGCAATCTAAGCTCTAAAACATTTAAAATGAACTCCAAACTTATTTTATAAGCAAAAAAAGTTCTAAAAAACAAAAAAATGACACTTTTAGGGTATTGGTTAAAGGTTCTTACTCCATTTGAGCTTAATAACTATACGTCTCTACCTCTAGTAGGTTCTTAGGTTCCTTCTCTGATAAATCTAGATTTGTTTATTTTGATAGAGCATCAGGAAGAAGAGAAGAAATCAGACTGGGGGAGATATTAGTCAAGGAAGAAAAGGAGCAGCCCTATCTTGGGACCCGGTTGGTCCTGTCCTACGGGAGGGCACTCTAAAATATAGATGTGGTCATTAAACGACTTTGTAGTAGCAATCTAAGCTCTAAAACATTTAAAATGAACTCCAAACTTATTTTATAAGCAAAAAAAGTTCTAAAAAACAAAAAAATGACACTTTTAGGGTATTGGTTAAAGGTTCTTACTCCGTTTGAGCTTAATAACTATACGTCTCTACCTCTAGTAGGTTCTTAGGTTCCTAGAACCTAGGTTCTAGCCTTCTCAGTCTGACCCTCCAAGAACCCTAAAGAACCCGTCCAAAACCAGTTATGAAACATTGAACACGATGAAAATATTCAAAAGTTTGTCCACTAATCCGACTGAAAAACGTTGGAAAAGGACTATGAGAAGTAGAGGGACAAAGAGGGTTCCAGATGGTAAAGATCAAAAAAGGAAAAAGAGGGTTCCAAGACTTATTAAGACTCCAACAAGAAATTTGTTATGCGAGGTTGGCTCTTCTCTAGTTAACTCAAGCTTTGAAACCATTTTCTTAAATAGTAATGGTGTCACTATCAAACGATTGGGCGGTGAAAGTGCGTACGAAGTCCCACAATCAGGCATTGATTCGGAAAGGCGAGTATTCTATCATGGTGGGACAACTCGTGGCGTGTCAGTATGATGAGGGTGAGGGCGTGGAGAGAAAACTGAGTTGGTACGTTTCCAAGGTGGTAAACATTTTGTCGTGGAATAACATTGTCAAGAAGAAAGCTTTTGAACCCTCAGGGTTGTGAGCGATTGCACATGTTGAAGATGAAGAAAGGGACCTAGATGAACTGTACCGGATTGCTGTGTATACATATCCTGAGTCTGACAAGGCTTCGACTGACTTAGCCGACATACGTGTTTTCTCTCTCCTTTGGCAGTTAGGCCGAAACAGGAAGCCTAAAAAGATTCGTATTAATAACGTCCCACTTTTTTCTGTGTTCTTTTACATTCAGCATGCGCATAAAATGAATGAAACCGTCTTCATAAAAGATGAAGAGCTTGCTCATCTTGTAAGTCTGTTTGAAGAGAAGAAAAAGCGAGTTAACAGCTGAGTTTTATGATTTTGACGGTCAATTTTGGCATATGTAAGCATCAAAATCATCTGTCTTATTTGTTTGAATCATTTTAATTATCTAAATTAGGTTTTTAGTCTTTTTAAAGCTTTAAGGGGGGGGTTCTTTATGGTTTTTACAGGTTTTTGCCTAGGTTCCTAGAACCTAGGTTCTAGCGGTTTCTCTAGAGAGTAAGAAGTTCAACCAAATGATGGAGACACCACTTTGACGCAACGTAGACTTGATTCTTCTTTAAAGAACCTTTAAGAATCTGAAAGAACCTTATACTAACAAGACTCAGTCTGGAAAAGCAAAAAATAGTGTTAGAACCTATTAGAACCTATATGAACCTATGTTATATCATCTTCAATTATAGCATAAACATACACGGTACTAGGGTTCTACCTAGGAGTGCTGCCCTGTAGGTCCTGTCAGCTGACTGCAACCTGGAGACAATGATGGCTGCAAGGACGGTAAAGGCAGAACGCTGTATGCAGGGGCTGATGAGGAAGATAAGAAGGGAGGGAGGGAGGGATTCTACCTGCAGACTGCTTTAACATATTTAAACAGACAGTGCATGCAGTATGGTTGTATGGATATGAAATACATAGATATCCAGACAGTGCATGCATATACAGATTTTGACGAGAAACAACAAAGATTTCTGAGGTCGGTGCTGGGGCTGAGAAAGAAAGAGAGCTGCGACACGTTGATGTTGGAGGGGGGGTTCATCCCAATAGACATCGAGGTGGCCAACAGGACAGTCAGGTGGGCAAGTAAGGCCTTGAAGAAAAAATGGAACGACACGATGGGGCAAGCGATTTTCATGAGCTTGAAAGAGGGGGTAGAAAACAAAATGGTGGGGGGTAGAAGAATACATCCTTTTCATTTCTTCCCACATTTGAAAAAGTGTGTCCAGACACTTTATACAGACAGGGGAGCACATCCTTTTTCAAGAGATAGACTGAAAAGGAGTACAGGGCAGAGAGAAACGCAGGTCATTAATGAAAGAGTCGACTGGATGGAAAGATGGCTGCAGAAAAGAACAAAAAACGAGTTAGATGAGAAGAAAAAAAATGCATTTGCAGACAGAATAGAGAGAAATGTAAAGGAAAGAAACAACGATGAGAAGAGAAGGTTGACAGAAGTTATGATGGCCGATGTATACAGAAAGTTCTTAAATAGAAATCGTCTCCATCTCTCTTTGTTTGAAGACAGAACAGGCAAGAAGGTGGGCACAAGAATACAAATAGACAGACAAAGAATGAGAACGGCCCCTTTTTGCTATACAAGAGTAGTGCCAAGATGGGAATACAAAAGAAGAGTGGCATACAGAGTAGGAGATAGGTGTTTAGCTGCAACACGGGGGAAGATTCCGGCAAGAGGGGGGGAGAAGATACCATTAGAGAGGAGAACATGCCAGTTCTGTGAAGGATGGTTAGGAATTCAGGTAGTCGAAGATGAAATGCATCTTGTGGCAGAATGTCCTGTTTTTGATAAAGACAGAACGGAGATATACAGAAAAATAGAACAAAAGTGGGACAGCAAGACAGAAGGAAGAGCCAAGAAGGCAAACGAAAAAGAGATGAAAAAGAGCAAGGTCCCAGGGGAGGGGAAGGAGAAAGAGATAACTCGTCACTGTTCTGTTTTTTATTGAATGAAAGATGTGCTGCAGTGGACCATTTTCTGGGATGGACGTCCTTCAGAAAGAGGGTCTTCAAGGAGTGTCCAGGGAGGTACGGATACTTAGAGGGGGATGCACTAGCAGCAAGACATGCGACAATCACCGGAAGATTGATGGAGGAATATGAAGAAACCATTAATTGCTTAGAGGCAACAGAAGGAGCCATAGGATGGGGAAGAGAGAATCCACAGAAAAAGATGGATAAAGCAAATGACAGAAGCGAGTGAACCCTTGTTGCATGTCGTATCAAATCGATCTTCAGAGCTGAAAGCCTGTTAGGGGCAAGAGCAGCGGCCGAAGAAAACGAACAGTCAAGCATCAGCGGCCGGACCAGACAGCTCTGGCGGGCCCCGAGGGCGGGGTCTGATATCTTAGCCTAGCTAAGGAATGCCCCGCCCTGCTAGCTGTGGCAATAGATAGACATAGCGGGAAGGCCTAGTGCACAACCTATCAATCAATCAATCAATCAATAAATCTAGTAATAAATTCTATATAGAGTATACATAAAATCTAGTTTAAAACCCTAGTTACAACTTAGTTGAAAATACTACTTTCAGTTGTCAATAAGTTGAATTTACTTTGTTCACCATGTAGGTGGTTGGCTTAGGACTCATCTTTCAGAGTCGGTATGAGCTGTAAGATTAAAAAAAAAAAAAAAGATCAGAAATTTTCTTTTTTTTAAAAAAAAATTATTTATGGAGTGCAGGGCCTAGACATAATTCTACACCATATCTCACGGCTCGTACGGGCCCCACAGTCACCTCTCAGAGTTTGATAAACGAGCTGTGGAGCAGTTTCTGACTGAAGGCTTATAATAATTTAATGACTGGTCCCAGTGACTTGTAGTGGTTTTAGATTAGCGTCGGTCTTGCAGACGGAACTCGAGTACCAAGCCGCTATGATATTGTACAAGAAGAGAGTGCACTCAGTGCGGCTCTGCAGTAGCTGTGTTATTCCTTCATATACAGGTGCTATTTGAGTCATAATTTGACTATAAATTAAGTGACACAAAACTTAAACTTCTTCTGCCCCCCCTACCTCCCTGAACCTAAGATCCACTTGAATGGTGGGGCCGTATTTTTAGACAGGCTTGAAGGCCCACGCCGCAGGCATGGGCAGTGTCTTGATCGGCTGTGCCGCACGCGCGGGCAATGTCTTGAAAGGCAGCGCCACAGGTGCGGGCAGTGTCTTGACCGTCCGCGCCGCAGGCGCGGGCGGGGTCTTGAAAGGCAGTGCCGCATGCAGGTGTCTAAAGAAACGCAGATGTCTAAAGATCGAATCGCAGCTGCATGTGTGTCCACCCATCTCCCGAAGTGCAAGTATATCCAAACAACCCTGAAGAAAAAAAAATCGACGAGATTGACGGACTTTCAGACTTTTCGTTCAATTACCTTGCCTCTCAGAGTACCCAAGGTGACATAACAGGGGAGAGAAAGGAAAAGCTCACCGCTGTACAATAGTGAGGAAATATACCTAGGCACCATTACCGCGAGGGGCTTTTGGAAGTTTCGACCTGTCTCCTCCATAAACAGACAGCAGCAAGGACGCCTGGCAGTGCGTTTTCGGTCGCAAACAAAACAAGCTGTGATCGAAGACAACAGAGAAGGGAATGGGTTTCAAGTGCATGGTATGTACGCATTAATGTTAATCGAACTCACATATGAAAAAAGAGCAGCAGTGCATTGCATGTTCGCTTATATTGAAGAGCTCCGTATCGCATGTCAGGAAGGGTCATCAGCAAGAAAACTGTATTGCAGACAATCAATAAAAAAATTAGATGTTAAGAAAGGATACGTTGTGATCATACTTCTTGGAAGAGATGGAGATGGGAAGTTCTTCCTCGACCACGTGCACACACTGCTGGGGGGTCTTTTAATTTAGAAGATAAATGAATAGAGATGTTATATATGACCATATACTGGCACCGAGCTATGTATGATGTAATCTAGAATGTAATATTGATATTATAGCCAGCTTCTTTCAATCTCTTAAATCTATAGAATGCACCTTGCCCACAGCTGTATGGGAGGCGTGCATCGCTGGTTCTAGTGCCCCCTTTGTGTCCTCCACCAAACGTCTGGCTATGCCCCTTGACAATTCTCTTCTTGAAGATACGAATGAGCCATGCCGAGAAAAACTAAAAAAGAAGGGGAAATATAAACGGAAAAAGACGTGTTACAAGATCCAGATGAACCAATGGCTTGGGGAATAGGCTAGAAAGCAGGAAGGCAGCAGGAATAGAGACAGAATCTTCTATCCCCATGCTGTTCTCACTGATTTCCAAAGAGAGAACCCTTCCAGACAGAGGCTTTCCATACTCCTCCTAGCAGAAAGGAAATGGCAGTCACGTCCGTCAGACACAGGAAACGATCTGCACATACGCACGCTGTCCCCTTGTCTTCTTAAATCCTCTGCAAACATCCGCCCTCTCCTGAGAGCAATGACAGGTGGTTATGTGCAGCGGGGGGAGCTAGGGAAGACCTGCTTGGCTTGCTCTAGCAGAAAAGTTTGTGATGAGATCCACTTGCTGACGGAATGTGCGGACACAGAAAGAGAAAGATAGAAGCTTGACGAAATCATCAGCAGAATAAAGGAGCGCACGCCTATTAAGAAACGGGTGGAAATTGCGCAATGGGTGGCTGCCTCTGCTGGTAGAGGAGTGGGGGAGAATGAAAAGAAAGTCTGAGAGATGATCGCTCTTATTTCGTCGTTCCAACCTCTGGCCGGCATGAGGGCGGTTGAGAAGTATATAGCCAAATTGGAGAGAGTTCGTGTTGACATGTGTTAATGGATCAATGCGCTAGGTCAACAAACCAACATTGTATGTCATGCCCCGTAGTTGGCCAGAGCCTAAGTAGTGGTTCACCGGCTTTAACCGTCTCAATTCATTGTATGATTATATATGATGATATGTACAAAACCTAGGGATGAATAGTATTTTAAAGGCAATATATCGATTTATTTATACGTTATTATTTTTCATTTTTTTTTAAATATTCTTTGAATAAGATTTGCTAGGCCGCAAATTTGGATAGACTTGATTGGCCACGCCGCAGGTGCGGACGATCTTGATATTTTTTTTTTAAGTGGACATTAGGTTCAGGAAGGTAGCCCCCCCCCCTAAAAAAAAATAAAAAATAAACTTCTTCTGAAAGCTGCGATTCAATTCTCATAGATTTCCTTCGGATCTCACTAAGATTTCCCTAGGATTTCTCACTAGATATTTCTTATCAATTTCTTACGGTGCAAGTCGAGGCCGAGCAGTGGACCGCGGGGCAACCCGGAACATTAATCTTATCCTATCCTATCCTACAGATTTCCCAACGATTTCCATAATTTTTTGGAGGGTTACATGCAGTATACATGAAAGAACTCTCACAACTCCGAGGTACTCGTAGCTCAATTCAGTTGGGTGGCCCAGTTGGGTAAAACATTACACAGCTGTCACATTGGCTGCAAATATGGACAGACGATCTGCGAAGAGATTCGATCCTTGGTCATCATCTTTTACATACACATACACATGGATGGGCCAGGACCGAGGTCAGGACGGTTTTTGTTCTCTTTACTGCAATGACGAACAACTTCTTCTACATCTTCCCCCATGGGAATTTCCGCGCTTAGCTGCTGCCAGGTTGCGTGTCGTGCAATCAATCCCAACCCGCCTGCCTCCTTGCAACAGTCAAGTCATCCTCAATCACCCGCCTGTGCACATCTTTTGCCGCCTGCCTCTCCAGTTCAGAGAGGACAGAACTCGGATCTGCCCGGATCAGTTCGAACTCGCACTGACGGAGGGTCCCCAGAGACCGCTTGAAATAACGACACCAAGGCGGGGCACGGTTGCCTGCCTCGAGGATTCGTGTGAGGTCTGTGGCACTCCGGATTTCTGCAATTCGAAGCGAGGGATCGAAGATCAATAGAAATCTCTCGTGGTCATTCCAAGAACCCCCTCTCCCCCCTGAACCACCCCCTCCTCCCCCTCTGCCCCCTCCGCTGTTTTCCCTCATTCGACGCTGAGCACCGACAATCGTTCTCGAGTGTCCTTGATGCTGGAAGTACAGAGGGGGTTTGGAGGTCTGCAGAACCCTTCCGGCAGTTGCCACCACATCGGTTCGTCCCTCGAGAGGACCTATTGGACGAAAGGGGGGGTCAGGAGAAGTCATGTTCTCTCCTTGTGGATCATTGAAATAAGACCACACAAAATCAAAAAGATCAGTTCTCAACGCCTCACGCTCTTCAGCCGTTGGTCCTTTTCTGTTTCCCCTCCCTCCCCCCTTCCCCCCTCCCCCCTGTCCTGCACCCCCACCCCCACCATCATCAGCCCCGTCATCCCAATTGAAGCCAAAACACCGTCCCTTGGCATCTCGGGCCTGTCTGAATCTTTTCGAACGACGCGGGTTGAATTTATGATCATTTCGATCCTCATGGAACCCCCCCCCGTTCCCCCCATGATCATACCCATCANTCTCCCCGAAGTCAAAGAAAACGAAGGCGGAGGACGAATCTGGACCACGGGAACAGGCCGCACCCCCCCCCTACCGAACACCCCCCCTGGAGGTCCCATTGGGAAAGGGATCGGACGGGCGGCTGCAGTGGGAGCGCCTGAGGTCGCGGCAGACGAAGACGACGAAAGGGACTGACCCTGCAGCACACTGCCCATGCGGCCTTGAGGGTCCCCTCCCCCCCTTCCCGTTCTATCCCCAGCAACCGTCTGGCGTGAGCCGTCTCCAGCAACACCTGCAGAAGCAGGGGGCTGTCTCTGCTGCTGCTGCTGCGGCTGCTGCGATGGTCTCTGTGAGGGAACGCCTAAGGCCCCCCCTCCCCCCCCCCCCGCCACTCCATTTCTCTGCTGTGCCTGCACGTGTTCGGCCTGGAGACGGGCTAACTCCCGACGCTGCTGAGCTGCCTCCTCTGTACTCACAAATCCTGCAAGATCTGGATGCAGGGGCGCTACATTCTGCTGCTGCTGCTGTTGTGGATTCATCTCCCCCTCACTGTCGCTGTCTTCCACTGTAATGGGAAGACCACCGGGAGGGGCAAAATCTCGTCCCCCACCCCTGAGCCCCAACCCCCTCTGGAACCCGCCTCCCCTGAGAGCCTGGTGGCCGGAAACACCGCCACCACCGCTGGTGCTACTGCTACTTGACGCACTGCCGCCCTGATCGTTTCTCCAGCTGCGAATGCAGAAGGCTTCGGTGTCAACACGAGCACCGAAGAACCGAAGCACTGCTAGAACTTCGGTGGAGCCTATCCACTTGTCTGTGTGTGCGAGTTGACCATCTAATTGGATCATGCCAAGAGGGTCGAACCCCTCCCTCCACGCCCTCTCAACCCACAGCTGCAGCTCGTAAATCCGGGGAACGAACCCTGCACCCCCGAACAACGCCTGACGGAATGCGGGATGCGCAGGGAACCTAGGCTCTCTCAGGAGGGCACTGCAGAGCATCTGCAAGTTTCGATACCCGCACGCCCAGCCTGCGTCGGACCCTCCAGCTGCGAGGTCTGCCGTCACCCTGAGGGTCTCCAGATCTGCTTCTGCGCTTCCGCCCCCACGTCTCTCTGCGTACACGCATTCACACACACACACACACACACACACAGACACACACACACACACACACACACACACAGAGAGAGAGAGAGAGAGAGAGAGAGAGAGAGAGAGAACGACAAGACAAGGAGACTTTTAATCTCAGGACAAAGAGAGGGACAAAAAGCGTAAGATGCACCATGCGCCGCCCTCCCTTTCTCTCCTTCCTTCGTTGTTTTCTTTCTGTGTCTTTCTTCTCTCTTTTGTTCTTTCCTTCCGATTTTCTTTCCTTTATTCTGTCTGTCTTTCGTTCTTTCTTTCTGTCTATCAGTCAGTCCGTTCATCATTCTGTTGACTCCATTCATTAATTTCTTCCTTCATGCATCCACTCCTCTCTTTCGCGGAAAGGTTTTGTTGTCGACTGACGCGAAGAGGTAGCTGCAGCAGCAGCTGCCGGCGCCGGCAATGCTGGCAGAGCGCCTGCAGGAGAGTCGGATGGTTGGGAAGATGATGACGAAGCTGCTGCTGCTGCGGCGGCGGCGGCAGCGAAGCCTCCCGTCCCATTGGAGACACCATGGGCTTCTGACTGTTGCTCCGGTTGTTTACCTTTGCCTTGCTCTGCGTATTGACTGAAGAAGTCCATTCCCTCATCGTCGTCTTCCTCCTCAATTTCTGTATCAATCAGTTCGCTGAACGGAACTTCCTCAGCGTCCGTCCTTTGCCCCTTGCACAATCTGCTTCCCAGATCAGTCGAAGAACTGCCAGCCTGACGCGAACTTCCATCGGTCTTCACATCTGGCTTCTTCCTTTTTCGCTTCTGGCTCTCAAAAAACAGAACCTTTGGGGTGCACAATCTGTACTCTGATATGTATCTATCGGGTGCATGGGCAATGCAGGCCGACAGTCTGGGCATGATCTCGGCATCACAGTTTGGGTCTTCCTGCTGGAATTCAACAGGATTCACTTTTGACAAATTCGAAAATGCGGCGACCCTCTGAGCCTCAAAAATAGCAGCTTCACTTCCACCGTCGCCATCAAAAGCAAACTGGAAATCGGCGCCGTGGTCAAAATTTTTGGGATCGTCCATGAGGGACGAACCCTGTCCAGTCACCCCCCCGCTGGGGATGCCGAAAGCAAGTCCAGTCTCCTGCATGAGCGCCCCTTGTCCCACCCCCGAATTGCCCCACTCCTCTGCCTGAAGCATCCGAGCAAGTTCTTCGTCAGTCATTTCGTCAATCGAGCTCAGTACGATCGATCTGAGATAGCCGTGCAGATGATCAAACAAGAAGATTCTCTCCTGGCCCGCTCACACTGAAATGCGAAAGTCAACGTCTCAATTCGTACTCTACACGCAAACACACGAATCTGAGCGAAGGCCGGGGCCCTGTTCTCGACACCAGCCATCAGTTGCTGCTGAGTAGAGGGCTGGGGTCATCCTTCTCTTTGCCTTGTCACGCGTTGTCCAGATCAATCATCAATCAAACAGGAAGGCCCCGATCCATCTATATTCGTGTTGATCAATCGATCGCTTGGTCGATCATGGTCGATCGCTATATTCGCTCATGCAGTGTGCGGCGGCGCACACGGCACCGCGGCGGCGGGCCAACGGGCCGATGATCTGGGCCCCAGCCAGCGCGAAACTAAATTCGCATAAAGAGTTCCCCCCGCGCGAATTGGTTTACACGGTCACGTCTTTACAAATTCCATCCAAGGAACACACTTAATGCCAACTAATCGGATAATTAGTGCCTTAAACTTAGCCTGCATATCAGAGCCGTGGCCCCCCGCCCCCGGTTCCGTAAGCTCCAACGTCGACTGCAGAAGTGGCCATGGCATGTCCGATAAAGATACGTTCGAACAGGCCGGTGTGCAGTTTCCTGTTCTTTGCACGAGTTTGGGTCTGAAATTCTAGCCCCCCGGGGTGTCAAGTCCTGCTCCGTGCAGAGTAAAGACGTCCACCAAGGTTCGCGGCTTACCATGGGAAACAAGTGCTGTTGTGTCGAGAGAAGCGTGAACGATTTCGACGGACCAGACTACCCCAAAATGTCCATCGACCGTTCTTCTGTTCAAGTCCCTCGCGACGAAGTCTTGAAGGTCCTCAATGAGGTCAAACCGGCCGATGTTGAGGAAGAAGAAGACTCAGACGACGGTAAGTGTGTGTCCGGGCCCTTGTGCCTCCCTCGTCCCTCGGAAGGTCCTCGTCAGATTTTTTTCAGTTGTTCGCAGAATCTTCGCCCCGTGGGTATCATAGTGTTGTTGCCGAATACATGCATAACATGTTTCGTGACTGCAGAGGAAGATGATGAAGTCGCCGACCTCCCTCCTCCTCCTGCGGCCCAAAACTACGGTGCCCGCCCTCGTGCCTCAGTGTCTGCTGAGGCGTACGGCAAGTGGAACCAGAAGAAGGAATTCACACCGCCCGTCTACAACAAGTCAACAGAACAGATCAATCGGCTGAAGAAGGTGCTGCCCAGCTCACTCCTCTTCTCCTCTCTTGACGAAAAGGACCTCCAGACAGTCATTTTTGCTATGCAAGAAAAGGTCAGCCCGCAAACGCACGGCCCAGCATGTGCTCACCAGAATCACCGAAGAGTTCACCCGCTGTCCCTGTGTCTCTGTATGTCCAGCAAGAAGCACACCACCGCTATGAGGTGCATCAAGAAACCACTAACACCCGCACCCCATCCCATCCCGTCCCATCCGTGGCTTTGACTCTCTTCGACCGTATAGAAGATTAGCTTGAGGGGGTCCGCTCCCACCGGCTTCCTTGAGGATCACCAGAAACCGCTAGAACACGTGCCCTTTAATCTCTCGCACGGAGAGCAGCTGTCCACTTCCTCTTTAGGCAGGAAGTGGGCGAAAAGGGCATTTTCAATATCCATAGAATTCTTCGTCTGCCGCTATGTATGCGCGCTAATTCCCATGCATGTACATGCACATGAGCGCAGAGCCTGAAGACGAAGGAGCGACCCATCGTTCAGGGAGATGACGGAGATGTCCTGTACGTGATTGAGAAGGGTGTGCTTGACTGTTACAAGAAGTTTGATGGAGAGGCGGAGGAGAAGCTCGTGAAGACCTGCGAGGCAGGAGATGTCTTCGGAGAACTCGCACTGCTCTACAATGTGCCCAGAGCTGCCTCCGTGGAGGCCAGAGAAGAGTCAGTCAGTCAGTCTGTCAGTCAGGAGAGCTCAACACTGTCCCTCTCCTATGCAAAGAGAGACAACGATGTCGTCTAGTGGGGTAAAGGAGGGCCGCTCAACGGAACACGGCGTGGAGTTTTCTTTCTTTTCTTCCTCTTTTACTTTTCTCCTTCAGCTTTTGTACCTCCGGCTCTTTCAGGCTCTCTGCATGTCATGTCTGTCTGACCGAAGTGAAGGAGGGGGAAAAAAGAAGCCTGCAGTCTGTCTGACTGCCCAGCTTTCATTTGGGGTCGCTGCCTTCAATTTTTAAAAAATGACTGAAGATGTTCTTTGACTGTCTACGTTTCTGCGGGGGGCGCAATCTTCTTTCCCATTTTGTCTCCGGTGTTTGCGATTCGTCAGACGAGAAGTTGAGGGAAAAGGGTGAAGCAACTCATCTCATTAAGGGAGGAGTTTCGGGTGCACGGAGGGGCGGATGTCCGTTTCTGTGTGTGCTTGCCTCATTTGCCTGTGACGTTGATTTCATTTCTCCTTGCATTCACGCACACAGAGAGAGCGTGTTGACATGCACACGTAGGCACGTTCTCTGCTGACCATGAGCGCGCGTGATCTCCCTCATGATTTCTGTTGCGGGGTTACTTCATGCAAATTTGTTCTTTTCTTCTCTTCGTGGTTGTATCGCATAATCGCAATTGCAGCTCCATCGTGTGGATTCTGGACAGAGAGACGTTCAACGCTATCGTGAAGGACGCAGCTGCGAAGAGAAGACAGATGTATGAGCAGTTCCTCATCAGTGTGCCCCTCCTGGAATCGATGGACGCGTACGAGAGAAACAAAATTGCGGATGCTCTCAAGACAGAGACATTCAAAGTGAGTTCTTTTCTTTTTCTCTTCGGTGTCCTGGTGACTGCAAGTGAATTTATTCTGAGATCTGTTGTAAGCTCGCTGGTGACGCGTTTCTCCTCCCAAACTCTTCGATGCCTTTTTGCACCAGGCGAACAAACTTTCTCGATCGCTCTGTCCCTACCCCCTCGCTCGGTCAACGCGGGGCCAATGCGAGGGGCATCGTCCCAACATCAGAAAATGAAATGAAAAGCAGAATCCAAAAAGGAAGAAACAGCCTTTATTATGATTCAATGCATACATATCCTTTTGCTGCATGTGTGTCTGCACTCACCCTCTCCGACTGACTCGACGCAGGACGGTGAGTTCATCATCAAGCAGGGCGATCCGGGCGACAAGTTTTTTCTCCTCGAGGAAGGAAACGCAATTGTCACGAAGGCGGACACCCCAGGGGCAGCAGCAGAGAAGGTACGCAGGTGGACTGGAGGGAGGAGAAAGAGAAAGAGAGGGAAGGACAAAGGGAGTGTGGGCAGGGACAGAGGTGTATGGAACGAAGGGTGCGGCTTTGTGTGAGGGCAAGTGAGATCTGACGAAAAATGGAGTCTGCCGCAGAGAGTGTATGTACTTTGCTTGGGGGAGGGCGGAACGAAAAAAACAGCAGACAAGGAAGGATGGCAAAAACAAAGTCGAGGGAGGGTACCTTCATGTCATCGTAACTCACAGAGGATTCCTTCCACTCGTTCGGACAGACTCTGCGTCGTGTTTACCTGCCTACCTGCTGGCCTGATTTCCCTGCGGCTATCTGTTTTGTTTATCTGTCGCCTCGATCCGCCCGCTGTATTCATTCCCCTTCGCTGTCCGTCTGTCTGTCTGTGTGTGTGTGTGTGTGTGTGTATGTGTGTGTGTGTGTGTGTGTGTGTGTGTGTGCAGAAGGCTGAGTACAAGGCGGGTGACTACTTCGGAGAACTGGCCCTCCTGACCAACGAGCCCCGAGCCGCAAATGTGATTGCTCAGGGACCCTGCAAGGTGGGTCGGTTGGTCGGTCAGTTCTCGGTCTTTGTTCCTTTCATGCATCTCAATCCGGAAGGGAGGGCACTGGTTGAGTGGTTGCCTGCTTGACGGGAGGGTGCACGTGCGGCTCCTCGTCCTGCTTCCTTCCGACTGCGTCCCCGTGAGACGGAGATTTGGGAGGACCAGCGAAAGATCGATTCAGTACGCGGCAAAGCGGTGAATCGATAGATTCCCAACCATAAAAATGGTCTTGTTCACAGCTTTCTTGTGCTGTGTAGTGCCACGTATGGCCTACCTTTCTCTCTTGAGATTTCTGCTGTCCGTCGGTTTGTTGATGCTCTCTCTGACTCTCTTCTGTTTGTTTGTTTGTTTGTGCGTGCAGTGTGCTGTTCTGGACCGTCTGGCCTTCAAGAGGCTCCTTGGACCTCTGCAAAATATGTTGCAGTCTCGGGCAGACAGATACCGGTAATTGATTGATGCGCAAATGAACGGATGGATGGACTGTCTGATGCATGTGCGGCTGGCGGGTGGGTGGGTGGGTGGAGGTAGAAGCAGAGAGAGGGAGGGACCGAGACATGCACCGACAAAACGAAACAGGCGGGCATCACATATGTATTCTCTGCCCCTTCCTCTTCCGGTAGCTCTACCCGATGCTGCGACTCCATCCATGAAGAGATCGGTGTTGAGAAAAATGAAGGAAAGAACGAAAGAAAGACAGCAAGAACGAATTCACTCACCTTCGAGCCTTCCTTATCTTCCATCCTTTCGCCAAATCCGTCCTCCCTCCCATCAACCGAGAGGAGTCGTCAAAAGAAGAAAAAGAAGAAGAAATTCCGCAAACAGAAAAGGAGAAGGAGAAGGGGGGGGAAGTGGGGTTGCCCTACTGTCACGCCCCTTCTTCTTTCTTGGTAAATTCGTCTCTCCTTTGCACACCCGAGCTCAGCCTTGACGGGAGTGATCGTTGTTCCCCCCTCTCATGCCATCAATCAGTCCATCCGTCCCTTCCTTTCCCTTCCCTTCCCTTCTCTATGCCTGATTTTCCCTGTGTCTTTGCCCGCCCACTTGCCTTCCTGTCTTATCTGCTTGAACATGCATCGTGCATCCCCCGCGTGGCTTACTTGCATGTGGGAGGGCAGCTCTGCTGGGTGTATTAGGTCAACACTTTCTTTGTAGACATATTCGTGCCCCTTGTGAAAGGGAGTGGGAGGGTTGGGGGGGGGGGGGGAGGGAGGGAGGAAGAAGAGAAGAAGATAGGCAGGCAGGCAGGCAGGCAGGCAAAAAAAAAAAACAGAGAGGCATCCTAGATGGAGGCAGGAAGGCAGGCTAGACACACAGAGAGTGATACTGAAAAGCGGACGAAATGTTTGGTCAGTGCACACAATTACCCTTGCGGAGCTGGGGCTCCTTTGCCTTGTTTGGATGGAATTCAACAACGCGATTCTTGTTGTTCCTGATCCCGTACGTCCTGCAATCAGACGGGGCCTTCAATTAACGCCCAGTGTCAGATGTGCCGACCGGCTCAACAATTCTGACCTTCCTTCCCGCCCCCCGTTTCCCTTTCCACCTTCGCTGTACCACTTTGCTCGATCGACTCATTGGCAGAAACAAAAAAGGTATAAAGAAAGGCGTGCAAGGTATACAAGTGCATGATGGGAAGCGAGTGTGCGTGTTCCGTGCGTTCTCTTCCTATCCAATGAGTGAACCAATTCATCAATGATCAGTCTATATCGTTTCCTCCGGCCCCGCCTTGTCCCGCACTCCGGCCTCCAGCAATCAAATGATGGATCGAGCCAAAAGAAAAATGAAAGGATCCTTTGCCGATAGACCGCAATGCGACTACCCACGCGTATTGCCGCATGTCTCGCGGCTGGATGAGAATTAAAGTCTCACAAAGATGGGACAAACTCTCAGATATCGTGAATGCAAGACGCGACAGTTAATCATGCGTATGGACCAATGCTGCTCACTGGGCTGATTACTACACCTACCACTGGCAGTCCACCTCAAGTAGCAGCATGTAGCAGCTAACATCATAGTCTTGTCATTATCCTAGTCCTGGATCCTAGTCAATTATTGTAACTAGCATTGTCTGTCATCCTCGCTAGTTGATTCATTGTTGTACTAGTTGTTGCATCTAGTCCTCGACTAGGTCCTGCATTGATTGCGTCAATTCGATTGTGCAATCATATACTATAATGAATCTAATGATTGATTCATTGATTGATTATGAATGAATTATTTATAAGTAATATAGTAAGCTATACTCTAATTAACTAACCACTTAACTGACTAACTAGCTATATAGCTAACTAACTAGCTCTATAACTAACTAACTAACTATAAGTGATTTAGTGGTACACTCTATATATGGTGCGCTATAGTTTGCTATATAAAGTACTGCTGCTGTAGCAACGTACGTTTTGTTATGAAAAGGTTGGCAGCACCGTTGGCCCCCGCAAACGACAATGTTAAAAAACATAAGTTAATTTGGTTTATGTATTTTTTCATTTTACATATGTTTTTTGTTATAATTCAAAATTGGACGTTCCAATAAAAAAAACAAATATGAGAAATTAGAATTAACTTCAAATTTTGGCATATCATTTTGCATGTAAGTTAGCTAGAGCTACTAGACGTAGGCCATTTAGTTTAACGTCACCCTTATTGAAGTCTTTTTCTTTATAGTTTTTTATCCGAGTCTGCTGTCCTAATACGGGGCAGATCTAAAGAACTGTTCAGAGAACCCCACCGTATTTGGATGTTTTCTTTAGCATGCCGCGCTTATCTTCATTTTCCACTTAAGCTCAGGCTCAAGATCAGAAGAGAAAACGAGCGCAAGCGAGCCTGATTCTGAGAGGAGAAGGGCGAATGCAGGCTACAAGAAAATCTATCAATCGACCCCGCAAAAGTCCGACTGAGTGAGCGAGTGAGGGTTAAATTTGTTCCTTTACACCTTTTCCGTACTTGTTTCGACTCCGCCCGTCTCTCCCTTCATCTTTTGAGCGTCACTGGGAGATCCTCTCCTGCACGCACAGACTAGGCAAGAAAGGAGGGAAGGGAAAGAAAAGAAAGCCCTATAAACTGTGCAGAAGCAGCTGATCTGAGAGACTATGGAGCCGATATCAAAAAAAGTGGGTAGAGTCTTTGTCTGCAGGCTTCAATCCACCCGCACGTCTCCAGAAGAGACGACTCCATACAGAGTCTGCAGGCTTCGAACCTCAACGATGTTACCTTCATTTTCATTCTAAAGTATCTTCATTGTATGCCTGCGATCTCATGTCCACGGAGAACAGTTAAGAGAATGTGCATCTCTGATAGAAATGTTCGGCTCATCTTGGACCGTGAAGCCTAGAACGTGAGTTTCCATCCCCTTTCTGAACCTGATAGAGAGTCT
>JAHBMJ010000341.1:16419-26419 GCA_018398765.1 Chromera velia | reverse complement strand
TAAATACTTTAACCTGCAACTTAAGCATGAGTATCAATTTGATTGAGTATAAATCTTTTTAAAACAAAAAATGATGATCTCACCCTAGATCTCACCTGGGATTTCACTAGCCGATACTAGCCTAGTCATTAGCAAATTCACAATTTATATAGTGTGAAGGTCACTGGCAGCTCAGCAATTAATATATGCAGTTTTTTTATATAGTTTAGGATACAGTATTACACTGTAATTTAGACTAATTTACACATTTATTTCATACATGTACATATTAGCATCATCTTTAACATATGATATTATATCGATAATATGTTTTGTATATATAGTATTTTTTTTAATGAATCAATCCGATTCAACCAATTTTCTAGTTAATTTTAATGCTATAATCTATACGTATATTATAATTTCAATATTTTACAAACTCTCTTACAAATTCTTACGCAACCTGATTTAAGAACTAGTTTAGGTCCATAAAACTCTAGACAAAACTTTAGGAACGAACCTAGGAACGAACGAGGGAACGAATTTCAATTTACAATTTACTAGCGTTTGGCCATGCACCTTCTGAATGAAAGGAAATGGCATCCGAGAAGTAAAATGATAGAGTGCAGTGTTGAACCTCTGCCAAAGAGTCTGTTGCAGTCCTCCGCAGGCTTTCGTATGCTTTTCAGGGCTCTCATTGTAATCAGCCACTTATAGAGAGGAGGCGGGCGTGCATTGGTCGGCCCGACTTGGCCGGTCCCGTACTGCTGCGTTGCCTATCGGTGCGGCAGGGCTTAAGACATTACGGAGACGGAGAAAATGCATGCATCAATCCATGTTGTGAAGTTGCTTAGTAAAATACTCAGGGTGATTCGATGGAACAACTCTCGATCGATGAGAGCAGAAGCCGGACAAACATCTTGCATTATTATTCTTGTATAGAGAACCATGTAAGTGACAAACACGGTTCTCTATACAGGAATAATAATGTAAGATGTTTGTCCGGCTTCTGCTCTCATCGATCGAGAGTTGTTCCATCGAATCACCCTGAGTATTTCACTAAGCAACTTCACAACATGGATTGATGCATGCATTTTCTCCGTCTCCGTAATGTCTTAAGCCCTGCCGCACCGATAGGCAACGCAGCAGCACGGGACCGGCCAAGTCGGGCCGACCAATGCACGCCCGCCTCCTCTCTATAAGTGGCTAATTACACTCACAGGGGGGGATATAAATAGAACCCAACCGGAACGGCTGTGCGATAAATGTTTATCCCCCTCGCGTGTGATCAAACATGAGGTTCATGTTCTGACGGAATGTAAGGACACAGAAAGGGAACGGAACAGGCAGAAAGAACTGTACGAAATTACGAAGCAGAAAGCCCCCATTGACATAAGAATACAGATCGCACAACGCGTTGCAGGTGCAACCGAGAGGGGCACTTCTAATAATGAGAAAAAAATGAAGGATATGGTGTTACTGTTATGCATAATTCTGCCTAGAAGCGGTTCCAAAGCTATAGCCGACTATCTCAAGAAGGTCCATTCTATCGATAAGGCAAGTTGAGGCGAATCGATCCGATTGGCATGCAGGCTTCCCCATCCCCTCCCCCCATGAATGTGTGCTCTGGGTTGTCCTCAAAGCCTTGCTAGTGGCTTGGGATTTGGCGTCGCTAAATCTAGGATTTAACCCTCAATCATCATCATCATCATCAGAAACGAACGAGGGAACGAATTTCAATTTACAACTTACTAGACAACTTAAAACAATGAAACGTGATTTCAGCATCTTTTCTCTGAAATTTCTTAATCAATGCTCAAGCTCTAAACAAACTATGCAGTCTCTACTCCTAGGTTTCCTACTAGCTCTATTGTGCAGTCTTTCAGAGTAGCTAGGCTGGCAGCTCTGCACCTAGCGACTTCTAGCCTCGCTCCTCATGCATCGCAGATAAACAGCTCAATCGGCTCTTTGTTCTGCACTGTCACTGCGCGTGCCAGTGTCCGGACAATTCAGACTGCATGCCGGTAGGTCTCCCGGATGTCTGAACACCGTTGGAGGCTTCGTGAAGGTATTGTTGTTGCTGCTGCTGCTGCTGATGCACCCATGAGGGGGCACCCGAAATCCCTCCACCAACAGCACGCTGGGGGTCGCTGTAATCTCCAGAGAAGCTGCCAATCGATTCGCCCCACCCTCCGTGACTTGAGACCGCTCCGGGTGGTCCCTCGTCAATCACGTCCATCCAGGCGGAAGAGGAAGAAGGCGCTTGCATGGGGCGGGCCTGTGCATGAGTGCGAGACAGCGGCTGCGGTGCGCCCTGCGTGCTACCTGAGAACTGTTGATGCGCTCCGGGGGGGTGGGACGGGGGGGTCGGGTGCCCCTGATAGTTTGCGGCCCTGTTGAACCCTTGCGTCATGTGGTTTTGCCCTCCACCATGGGAAGATGACTGTTGCTGGGTGTACCAGCCTGAACTGTCCGGCGGTTGATTTTGGTGTGTTGAGTGTGCGCCGCCATGGGGTCGAGGAGGGTCGGCGAGAAGGGGGGGTGCTTGGGACCTTCTTTCGGGGTGTCGATGCTGCTGGTGCGTCTGGTGGTTTGGATATGAATGTTGAGGAACCACACCTCCGGTGGGGTGGGGGGCAGGTTGGGTGGTGTCAGGTGGCTGTGGGTTGATTGGCAAGTGAGCGTGGCGGTGTGAGAGATCTGCGGGTTGTGAATGCTGAGGAACAGAATGCTGTGACTGGTGTTGCAGCTGGCGTTGTTGGGGGGCGGAGGACTGTGTTTGTTCCAAGGGATTCTGAGAAACTGCGTTTGCAGGAAGTGAATGCAATTGGTTCCTCGCAAGCTTTGCCTGACCGTGAGTCTGCGGTGGCTGTTGCTCCCGCTGCTGTTGCTGGTTTTGCGGAGAAATCGAAGACGACGTCGCAGCGGCTGCACCCACCCGTGCAGCAACGTTGGCCTGCGGTGGAGGGACGATTGGTCGTCTCGTTTGTGACAAGACGGAGCGCTCCTGCAACGGCATGTTCGGCTGTGCGAAGGCTGCGGCTGAGGCAGCCGCATGGGCCGATCTATGAGACGCAGCAACAGATCTCTCTGCGTGCCGAGTGAGACTCTCCTGTCTTGCCCGACTGACGGCAGAACGGAGGGGGGCTGCCACGCCGGCGTCTCCACCCCGACTTCGTGATCGTCTGCGGGCCGCGGCCCTTCCAGCAGCGGAGGTTTGGTAGTCTGCCTGGTGCCCTCCACCCTGTTCTCCGCACTCAAAAATGTTGAACATCATAGCCCTCAACTCGAAGTAATACCGTGCGTAGGTGGAAGCACGCACCGTCACCTGCAGGACAGCGAGAGAAGAAAAAAAGAAGTTGTTGCTCTCTCTGTCAGGGAGTTATAAAGCGAATAAAGAAAGCAAAGGGCCTGCATGGGATCACCAGGCTCTCTCTCTGATTCGGAAGGTTTGTTCTTTCTTTCTTTCTTTCTTCCTTGTATCAGCTACCAAGCTCCACGTTCATTGCCTCACGAGTGATCTTTTTCCAGGGGCAACTCAGATTTTCAAGTTGGCAGGGCCCCCATTTTTGCGGAGTGCTGAGTCGTTGGGGGGTGAATGAATGGATTGACTTGTCACACGGACACAGGTCAAAAAACAAAGTCAAGGCGGAAGGAAGGAAGAAGATTCGTCCTGCAGATGGATTCCTTCGTTCTTGGCAATAATCAATTCCTGTCTGTGACTGATCGATCGACCTGATATCGAAGCATGCGCAGGAATGCCGCCTCCATTTTGTTGAGATCATCCAACTGATAGACTCTGTAGATGAAGCAAAAGTCTGAATTCGACAAATGCTTGTCGTCCCACACCTTCTGGGCTACGACGAGACCAGTCAGGGTGAGGGCACTGCAATCAGTCACGCACACATCCATCCATCCACAAGCAGTCTCAATCCTTCATTCATGCATGCATTCACTCGGCGAGAAAACTATCTACGCAGCGACCCATCAGCCAGAAAGAAAGCAGAGGCGCTGCACAGTGCGGGAAGGATATGAGAAAGACGATGGAAAGACGCACTCAGGACTTAACTTATACGCGCTGTCACAACGGACACACGGACGCTCTTGTGCGAACACAGAGAGAGTGACTACGTAGACCCATGTATGTGTACGAAAACAGCTAGGTGGATCCAACGAACCCACCCCTCAGAGAGTGACTGCTCCCCCCCCATGTGCCGCTTCCGTTTTCCTCCCCACCCACCGCCAATTTTTTGCGTCCAGTCTGACTTCCGAGAACGACGCAATTCTGTTCAGATAGAGTAGACAGAGGAGGAAACACTCAGGACTGCAGTCGCTCGCCTCGTGGAGAGCCTGCAGGCACGCACCCAATTATCTTTTTCATACACGCACAGACACACCTACCCACACACGCACGCACACATGCAGGAACGCAAGACAATCCGAAAATAGAACAGTCTGTGTGTCTGTTGTCAGCACTTTTTGAAGTCGCCCGGGCTTTCCCTTCACCAACTTCACACGTCTGCGGCTGTTCAAACAAGAGGGGGGAAGGCGAGAAACAGAGGGGACTATATGTAGGAGAAAGAGCGGGGGGGCTTGCTGAGGACAGCAAGAGAGACAGACACAAACCGACCGACCATTAGAAAAGATGTGACATCAGTGAGGGAGAGATCCTCTCTTGACGCCCTCAGCACAGACGACAAGGCTGCATGTTCGTCGCTTCCTTGCTGGAGCTTCTTCAGTCTCTTCTCTATGTACAGAACCTCATCGAAGTCCCCTGCAAATTTACTGCACGCAGAACGGACACACACAAAGCACAGAAAGAAAACGAACAGAGGAAAAGGATGCTGTGTATGAATATGCGGGATGTCACACACAATACGCCCTTTTCGTCAGACTGTCAAAATATTTTTTTCAAGGGAAAATGCGCGACAAGGAAAGTCACCAGCCTCCGCCAGTCCTCATGCTTCCCCTTCTGTGTCTCTCAACATCGATAGATACATCCATCCCTTGTGCCACAAGGGCCGCATGCCCCCCCTTGCTGGGTGAGTAGAACAGATGACGGGTGCGAAACCCTCTTCGAGTAGAATGAGAGGGATCGGAATGATGGATGAGACAGAGCATGGGGGGTGGGCTTGTGTCCATCTGTGGAGGTCTTAGGGGGGCAGTGAGGGAAAACACGAGACTGTCTCTCTCAAGAAACGAGAGAATTAAGTGCCATGAACGCGCATCAGTAGACAGACCTTTTGGAAGGCTTCCTGTTGGCAGACTCCAACACCTGTTTGTAGATCAAAAGGCTGACCTGCATGCACCCGCAGAAGTAAAAACACTACCAGAATCAATCAGTAAAGTTGCACGCTAGGAGAAGAAAGTGGTAAAAGACCCGCAAGACTGCAATTGTGCAAAAAAGATAGCGAAAAAGACATACAGAACGACTATGCTGACTCTACAAAAGAAAGAAGGACGGGGGAGGGGGGAAGAGAGAGAGAGTAAGGAAGGAAGGAAGGAAGGGGGGAGGGAGGGAGGGAGGGAGGGAAGGAAAGAAGGAAAACGGAGGGAGAGGAGAAAGAGAGAGAGAGGAAGGAAGGAAGGAAGGAAGGAAGGAAGGAACCAACCAACCAACCAACCAACGAAAGAAAGAAAGAAAGAAAGAAAGAAAGAAAGAAAGAAAGAAAGAAAGAAACAAGGAAAGGGGGACAGAGAGAGAGCAGGGGAAGAGAGAAACAAAGAAAACTCCGCCGTTTCTCCTTACACCTTCTTTGCACTCAAATTGCATATCGTCTTTCGGGCCTTCTGCCTTTCTTACTTATTTCTTGGCGATCTGAACGCCTGCCTCTCTGTGCTCTATCCGCCCGCCACTCAGTTTCCGTTCGCCCGTCGGCTTGTCTGCGTGTCTGACTGGTCAGTCTGCCTGCCTACAGAGAATCTCCCCGTCTGTCTGTCTGTCTGTCAGTCTATCTATCTGGTGTGCCTTGCTCCCCTCAAGACCTTGCAGGGTTCCTCATGAACTGAATTCATCGCATCTCTGTTACGAGTGCGGTTTCAAGGCCACACATGACTCTCTCGGTTCCCTGGATGTTTTCCCACATGTCACAGACTGACCGCATGTATAAGATTTTCGACGTTCGGCTGAGAGACAGAAGAGTTCAGGCACAGATGCGAGTCTGAGTAGCTTACTCGCATCCCCATCTTCTCCTAGCTTCGGACAAGACAAAGATAGCTGCCTTAATTTCAAAACACGAGTCGAGTCGAACTGAGGACCAAACTCCGCACAAAATTGCCGCCTCAGACGTCAAAATCGCACATGCACCTCATACAAGAGTGAACTGTTCCCTCATTGAGGAAGCACTGGGGAAACACTTTGAAGAAGCAGACATAAAAGAAGTGTGTAAACAGCAGAATCGTTGAGGTTCGGAAACAACTGCGCGAAGAGGAGGTCGTCTCAAAACGCTCAAACCACCTGGCATGGCCGGCCGTCTCTCACTGGGGCCCAGGAAGGAGACCGCGACCCCCAACACCTTGCAGGCCCCGGCACAGCGTGCACCTAATCGGTTCTCAGAATCGGCTTTCAACCTTAATTTTCTCTCTACATGCTTTTCAGCCAAGGATCACACAAACTTCCCCACCAGAGCAACGCGCTGTTGAGGCTGACAGTCAGATCTGTTCTTTTTTCTCTCACGAAGTCGTTGGGAGTCTACTGAAGGAAAGCAAGGCGAGTTTGCAAGATGGCTTCTGGATCGCGGGACAAGACTCTGTCTCTCCCGAAGCTCCAGAACAACGTGAAGAGAGACCCAGAGGCCTACAGACACGAGTTCGACGTGCAGTACCAGCACTTCGACTCCACTCTGGAACTCTTCCGAATCAGACCACAGAAACCAGCAAAGCACTTCTCCGAGCTGGTCACATTCCTCTCTCATGTCAGTCGGTTACGAGCACGCTGAGCGTCTCCTCCTTCCATACACTCTTCGTCACCCCCCCCTCCGCCCCTCCCTCCTTGCAGACCACTCCTTGCTATACGACACCCACGAACAATGTGGGAGAGCGGTTTGCCGAAAGGATTCTCGCCATTCTGGGGGAACATTTCTCGATGCTCCACCCCCGAACGAGAGAAGTCCTCGTTAATGCCCTCATTCTCCTCCGAAACCGCCAGCAAATCAGTACGCTCAGGTGGGCCAGCCAGGCTTTGTGTATGTACCGTGCAGTAATCGTACAAGACTTGCTTGGGAGGCAGCTTAGTTACATATTACGTGAGTGGCTTGCAATCGGATTGTGCTTACTTGCTTATCCCCCCGGCTTGTGCCACCTCTTACAGATCTTCCCTCTGAGTGAGTCGGAGCCCTAATAATGCACATGAGGAGGGGTTATCGACATCTATTTCGTTGATTATCCTTCTTTCCGCTTCCCCGGATCTTCCCTTCTCCTCTCTTCTCTTCTCCTCTCTTCTCTTCTCCTCTCTTCTGTGTGCCTCGCTTCTCATCTCTTCTCTTCCCTGTCCCATGCCCCTTAGCTCCGTATCTTTTGTCCTGTTCCCTGCAGGGTCCTCCCCATGTACTTCCGTTTGTTCCGTTGCCCAGATAAGGAACTGCGGAAACAGATCTACACGCACGTTGTGCGAGATATCGCATCTCTGGGGGTCAAACAGAAGGACCAGAAGCTCCATTCCGAGTTAAAGAGTTTTCTGTTTGACCACATGAAGGATGCCGACGCTGCCGTCTCCAGGAGGGCCCTGGGTGTGATGGTGGAGCTGTACAAGAGAAGGGTCTGGATCGATGAGAAGACAGTGAACATGGTCGCGGCAGGGTGCCTGGCTCCCGACCTGAAGACAGCCGCTGCCGCTGCCCAGTTCATTCTCGGCAACCTAGTATGTCATTCTGTCTTTGTCTGTCCGACCTTCTGCCTGCCTGTCTGTCTGTCTGTCTGTCTGTCTGCCTGTCTGTCTTTCTGTCGCTGTGTATCTGTATGCTTGTACGTCTGTCTTTCTCCCTGTTTGTCTGTCTTTCTCCCTGTTTGTCTGTCTGTCTGTCTCAGCAACAGAGGAACAGAAAGAGGGAAAGAGAGAAAGATGTAGTCTCTCTGTCTTTCTGTCTCTGTCTGTCTTCGCTTTAAGGAGGGCGCGTAAGTCCCCAGAACGGAAATGCCTTTTCACCCCTTACCTTCGAGCTATGGTTCTGTTTCACAAAACACCTTTCGAATGCAATGGATCGTGGACTGATCAATATCCCAGTACTTCTCGTGATTAGCATCTTAATCCTTCCTGCTTCTGCCTGCTTCTTGATCAGACTTCCGCTGCTGAGCGTCTGGAATCCGAATCAGAGGGCGAGGCAGAGACGGTCCGAAAGGTCGCAAAGGATCTGATGGGACCTAAAAAGAGTCGAGGCAGAGAGAAGAAGCTCAAGAAATTGAAGGGAACCGTCGAGAAGGCCGCCAAGAGGAAAGCGAGGAAGAAATCAGGTAGGTAGGTAGGTAGGTAGGTAGGTAGATGCATTTGTAAATTCTCTCCGCATTCGTGGAGCCTGGTCGTGGGGCAAGAAAGCGGGGGGACGTTTTCCCTGGTGCAATGGGCGGAAATTTCCTTCTGATGAGGCCGCAGCCAAGAAGTCTCTCTCTCTCTCTCGCGCGCGCGCGCGCACGTGTGTGTGTGTGTGTGACGAAACAACAAGACATGCTTGCACATTTCTGCCGAAACTACTCCTTTGCACGCGCAAAAAACGAAAATCAAAACTGGCAGAAAGCTGGGCTTTCTGCATTCTTACCCTTCTTCCCCCTAACCCTGTTAACCTGCTCCCTCCACATGCAGGTATGGAGGCGACGATCTCTTTTGCTGCTATGGACGTCCTCTACGACCCTCACGGTCTGGCAGAACAGATTTTCAGTCAGTCAAAACCTGATCGAAGTCGAGTACCAGAGAATCCAGGAGAGAGAGGAGACGAACATTACAGTGATCTTCATTGACATTTTTCCCCAACTCGTTCCTTGCCCCTCTGGCCGAACAAAATTTCACCCGAAGTTTCAGTCTCAGTGCGAGCAAGGAACTCAAGTGGCAACACCCTCCCCCCTCCCACTGCAGGTCGTGTGACAGGACGGCACGAGCCTTTCAAGTTCCGTCTCCTCTTGCTGAACGTCGTCTCCAGACTGATTGGACGTCACAAGCTGGTGCTTCTGAACTTCTACCCCCACATGCAGAAGCTGCTGTTCCCCCACCAGCGAGAGGTCACCCAGGTCCTCGCATGCCTCGCACAGGGGTGCCACGAGCTGGTGCCGCCCGAGGAGGTATGTCGGTGCAGGGGGGAGGCTTCTGAAGTTGGTCTGCATACACAAGTCAGAACTTCGTAGCTCAGGGAAGCCGCGAAGTGACACCTCCTACAAGAAGCTTTCTTCCTCTTTTCTTTTCTTTTCTTCTCACAGTTTGGTTTCTGCCGATGAGGTTACTCTGACAAGAGGGAAGTCAGGGATGCTCTTCAGTCGTGCAGAAGGCCTCTCACACACGGCAGTGCAGGGCTTTTTCGTCTCTCTCCGGTGGTTTTCTTTCATCCATGCTTCCTTCCATCCCTCCTTCCCTGACTTCTAAAAGACCCACTGCGTGGAGAGAAAACCAGCCAGAGTCCTGTTTTCTCCAAAACGGTACATGAAGCATGTCGCGTACAGATTTTAGCGACGGTGGTGGATCTGCCTGAACGCTCACTCATAAAGGGATACACAGACAGACAAGCGGAAAGGTAGGTGTACCCGTAGGCATGCAGGATGATAGGTAGGGAGGTAGGTAGGTAGATGATGGGGAGACCCGGCCCGCCCATGTTGCGTTTCCTCTCAGAAGAAGGGTGGACTGAATTGATTGTTTCCTTGTTGTCTGCAGCTGATTCCTGTGACCAAAACAATCACCCAAAATTTTGTGTCGGAGAGTCAACACCCCTCGGTCATTGCTGTCGGACTCAACGCGGTGAGTGGGACGCAGGCAACTCCTCTTCTCCCCCGGTTTCTTTGTTCATGTATCTCTAATACTCACCCCAATTAGAGAAAATGCCCC
>JAHBMJ010000341.1:0-15719 GCA_018398765.1 Chromera velia | reverse complement strand
CCCCGCCCCCCCCTCTCTCTCTCTGTATTCATACCTATATATGTGTGTGTATATGTGTATATAGTATGTATGACGAGCTTTTGGAACACGGACTCATCCCGGAGTCTTGCATACACCTCCGTGTCTTGCTCTTTTTCTTTTGCATTTTCTTTTGTTCCTGTCCTGTTGCATGGGCATCCCTTCCATAATCTCGACATCACGTGTGCCTTCTGTTTTGTCCTCCCCTCTCTGCTTGCAGATTCGCGAAATTTGTGCTCGTTCTCCCTTGGTGGGTCTTCACTCTCCCTCTCTCTTCCCTTCCCCCCCCTCTCTTTGTGTATTGTCTCGTCGTCTGTCTCTGCAAGTTCCCCCGTTCTTCTTTTCTGTTGCCGTCTCATCATGACCTTCTTGTCCCCTTTTCTTTTCTCTCTCCGCATGTCCCTGGGCGGCAAAAGTTGCCCCAATCTTAAAGCATTCATGCACACAGTACGCATATGCATGTAACGCTGTTCACATGTGCAGGCTGTGGATGACGACATGCTGACTGACCTGACTGGGTTTCGCGACGTGAAGGACAAATCAGTCCAGGTGGCGGTGAAGTCTCTGATCAACCTCTTCAGAGACGTCAACCCTCAGGCCCTCCACAGAAGCCTCAGAGGAAAGGACGCGAGCCTACTACTCCAGGGGACAGAGGGAGATGAGAAGGTCAGAGGGGGGAAAGGGGGGAGGGGGGAGGGAGTGAAGACAGCGACAGTTCGCAGGGTGTGCGAGCGAGGGTTTGTTTTGCCTGTTTGACGAGAAGCGATTGGAACGTTGAGCCTCTCTGCTTCAAATTTCGTGCTGTCTTCCTTGCTCCGTTTCAAGCGGTTACAATATGTGTCTTTCAAACATGCGAAGCTTTTTTGCGTTCATGAATGATACAAAGCACTTCCAGAAGAAAGGCAGAAGATCCTTCAGATGACTCGAGCTTTTTTGATTTGTCTCCCATTCCTCTCTTCTACCGCAGCGTCCGTCTTTTGGCGCCTCCAAAGTTGCCACCTCAGTCGCTGGCCTGGAGTTGGTTGCCCAGAAGAAAATGTTGAGGGAGGCGTTGAGGGAGGAGGCAGGGAAGAGACGCCAGCAAGGGGGTGAGGGGAGTGTGATGAGGGATGAGGAGATGGATTCTGATGGGAGTGAGGGGGGGGTTTCTGAGGATGAGGACGAGGAGGAGGAGGATTTGGATCTTGACGGAATGGATCTGGATGAAGCAGAGGAGGTTGAGGAGGGGGAAGAGGCAGACGAGGAGGATGAAGGCGATGAGTCTGAAGACGACGACGAGGAGGAGGAGGATGGAGAGGACGAGGAGGGGGTGAAAGTGACTCCCCCTGCTGCAAAGAAGGCCAAGAAGGAGAAGGAAGATGAAGAGGGAGGGATGGATGACGGTCCAGGCAGAGAGACGGCGGCAGATAGAGAGGCAAGACGAGAGGCAGACGAGCGTTCCAAACGCACAGCGTCATCGGAGGCCCAGTTGCTTTCAATGACGGAACTTTTGGGTCCAGAGGATTTTGAGAAAATCAGAAAGCTTCAGTTGAAGGAAGAGAGTTTGCGTGCGATGGGAGCAGCCAAGCGCAAGCGTGTTGAGGCAGAGGAGAGAGCACGAGTGATTGAGAAGATCCGAATGGACGCAGATGCAGAGGAGGACCAGGAGGAATCAGAGGAAGAAGATGAGAGTGAGGAAGAAAGCGAGGAGTCATCAGACGAGGAGATGGATTCTGAGGATGAGGCTATGCTCCACACAAAGACCGCAAGGGAAAGGAAGAAGAACGAAAACTTCGTTGGAGTTGATGCGGTCAGCCTGGTTCTTGCCTTTCACGGCTCTTCACATGTAGAGGCCTCTTGAGAGAGAATCATTGGGGATGGAAAAGGATACAACAATGCAAGGGAAAACGACTGAGCAGACGATTCGATGTCTTATCGATTTGGTTACGGAAGACAGGTTCGATGCGGTGACGTATGCCGCATCACATCTCTAATACCCTTTTCCTTGCTGCCCAAAGTCGTCGGACGCTTGTTTTACCCTCCCTTTAAGCCATTTTCTTGTTGTTGTTGTTGTTCTTCTTCTTCTTCTTCTTCTTTTCTTCTTCTCCTTCTTCTTCTTCTGCTTCTTCTGCTTCTTCTTCTTCTTCTTCTGCTTCTTCTGCTTCTTCTGCTTCTTCTTCTTCTTCTTCTTCTTCTTCTTCTGCTTCTTCTGCCTCTTCTGCTTCTTCTGCTTCTTCTGCTTCTTCTGCCCCTTCTGCTTCTTCTGCTTCTTCTGCTTCTTCTTCTTCTTCTTCTTCTTCTTCTTCTGCTTGTTCTTCTGCTTGTTCTTTTGCTTGTTCTTCTGTTTGTTCTTCTGCTTCTTCTTCTGCTTCTTCTTCTTCTTCTTCTTCTTCTTCTGCTTCTTCTGCTTCTTCTTCTTCTTCTTCTGCTTCTTCTGCTTCTTCTGCCTCTTCTGCTTCTTCTTCTTCTTCTTCTTCTTCTGCTTGTTCTGCTTCTTCTTCTTCTTCTTCTTCTTCTTCTTCTGCTTCTTCTGCCTCTTCTGCTTCTTCTGCTTCTTCTTCTTCTTCTTCTTCTTCTTCTGCTTCTTCTTCTTCTTCTTCTTCTGCTGCTTCTTCTGCTAGAAGCTGCTTCTTCTTCTTCTTCTTCTGCTTCTTCTTCTTCTTCTTAATCTTCTTCTTCTGCTTCTTCTGCCTCTTCTGCTTCTTCTTCTTCTTCTTCTTCTTCTTCTTCTTCTGCTTGTTCTGCTTCTTCTTCTTCTTCTTCTGCTTCTTCTGCCTCTTCTGCTTCTTCTGCTTCTTCTGCTAGAAGCTGCTTCTTCTTCTTCTTGTTCTTCTGCTTGTTCTTCTGCTTGTTCTTTTGCTTGTTCTTCTGTTTGTTCTTCTGCTTCTTCTTCTGCTTCTTCTTCTTCTGCTTCTTCTTCTTCTTCTTCTTCTTCTGCCTCTTCTGCTTCTTCTGCTTCTTCTGCTAGAAGCTGCTTCTTCTGCTTCTTCTTCTTCTGCTTCTTCTTCTTCTTCTGCTTCTTCTTCTTCTGCTTCTTCTTCTGCTTCTTCTTCTGCTTCTTCTGCTTCTTCTTCTGCTTCTTCTGCTTCTCCAGCTTCTTCTTCTCCTGCTTCTTCTTCTGCTTCTTCTTCTGCTTGTTCTTCTGCTTGTTCTTCTGCTTGTTCTTCTGCTTGTTCTTTTGCTTGTTCTTCTGTTTGTTCTTCTGCTTCTTCTTCTTCTTCTTCTTCTGCTTGTTCTTCTGCTTGTTCTTCTGCTTGTTCTTCTGCTTGTTCTTTTGCTTGTTCTTCTGTTTGTTCTTCTGCTTCTTCTTCTGCTTCTTCTTCTTCTTCTTCTTTTTCTGCTTCTTCTGCTAGAAGCTGCTTCTTCTGCTTCTTCTGCTTCTGCTTCTTCTGCTTCTGCTTCTTCTGCTTCTTCTTCTTCTGCTTCTTCTGCTTCTGCTTCTTCTTCTTCTTCTTCTGCTTCTTCTTCTTCTTCTGCTTCTTCTTCTTCTGCTTCTTCTTCTGCTTCTTCTTCTGCTTCTTCTGCTTCTTCTTCTTCTGCTTCTTCTGCTTCTCCAGCTTCTTCTTCTTCTCCTTCTTCTTCTTCTTCTTCCTCTTTACCTTCCTCTTTTGTCGTTTTCTCTTGCAGGTGCGTCCTGATTCCCTCATGAGCCGTGCAAAGAAGAAGAAGGCCTCGAAGGAGGAACGCCTCGCTGCAGTGAAGGAGGGGAGGGAGGGGAGGGGAAAGTACCAGTCGAAGATCAAGGGCGCACCCCATTCTCTTCCAGAGAGCGTGAAGAGAAGGTCAAAGCCCATGTCCATGATCAGACAGGTCAGTCAGCAGAGAGGGAGGGGAAGGGATACGGCAGTCAACTCTGCCGCACAAAAGCACGAGAAGGAGCCCAGCGTCTTTATCTTTCACACTGATAGTTTATTTTTTTTCTTTTTGTGCTGTCACTCATGTACTCGTGACCACAGTGTTTACACAAATATTACTCTGTCTAACATTCTTCTGAGCTGTTCGTTGTTGACAGTTTATATTCTTCTCTCCTATTTGAATCCGTGCAGAAGACCGCCCTTCAGAACAAGAAGAAGGCAGATGTGCAGTCCAAGCTGAAGAGCCTGCGTGCGCACATCAAAAATCTGAAGGTGAAGAAGGGTGGCAAACAAAAACGGAGGAGAGGATGAGTATGGATGAGTGTGGAAATCGAGCCATTCCAGGCTCCACTGCATGTCCAAGTCCTTGTTTAACGGTTGGGACTGCAACCCACTGGGCCCTTTGCGCGGACAGTAGCCATCCCTCTGAAGCTGGGGTCGAACTTAACAATCTGAGTCTGGGCACGCCAATGTACTGTTTTGAACTAGATTTTGAGCACTGTGTGTGTATGCTGCCAACATGAATCATGAAGTGTGCTCTAGAATGCATATGCCAAAGAATTTCAACCTTTATATGTCAGTACGTATTTGAGTAGCGTTAAATTGCCGTTAAGATAGTATTTTCTACAGTAAATTTTTATAGAATATTTTTTCAGTGATTTTTTTTAAAATTTCATTCTAGAGTTTATAATAGAGGTTTTACAACTCTTTAAAAAATTGGGGGGTAATATATGGTTAAATATTTGAGGGCGTTTGAGCTAACGTTTGAGGGGAGGCCCCAAGTTTACAATATGGACACGGCTAGGGACATGGTTAGGCTAAGCATTGAGGATATTTTCGATATCACTTAAATATTTAAGATAAATCTCAATGTTAAATGTGCATTTCGATCAATCGGAAGCTCTAGCGGAAGCGCTAAATGGTAGTAAATCTTAACTTTTAATTTTTTTATTTTAACTTAGCCTTGTAACTTAGGTTTTCCTATCAAAGAGTAAAAATTCTAATTTCTTAGCTAGATATTAATGCCGACCGAGAATTTATAATGAAAGAATTTTTATATTATTTCCAACAAAATTTTTTTGTACAAGAAATTATCTAGAGTCTTAAACCAGATTTTTTTTAATAATCAAGTTTTCTATATCATCTTTTTTAATTCTTTTCATACTACATTCATTTTCATATGCATCGATCCGTCAGACGGTAGGTGGGGCAAGGGACTTATTATTTTTATAAAATTTCTAATACATTGATTGATTGGTTGATTGATTGATTGATTGATTGAGTGATTGATTTCTGTAATATTTCTTACATTTTTCTAGACATTTTTTAATATAATACTATCCGATACCTCTTTAAAGATTCTCGAATAGTGGTATTCGCCTTACCAAGGTAAAGTGTGACAGTGTCCCTGATTAAACACACTCGTTTTGCGTCGCACGGAACATGAGGAATGACGGGGCTGGTGGGGTTTGTAAAGTAATTAAACGATTAGGACGAATCGCCCCAACCAGGGTTCTGCAAAAATGCTGCTTTGATGCAACGCTTCTAACAGGATCCTGGGCTGGAATAGGATCGAGCTGATCGCAGAGAATTAGTTGAGGACTGCTCAGAATTCTGCGGAGTGTCGCCTTTCCCCAGCCTCTCCAAAGACTCCGGCAGCTGGCAAAGGATGGTAGCAGCAAATTTGTTCAACTCCCTGGCAAGCGTCGCCTCCTGGTTGTTCAACTTGACCTTCGCGTTCAAGGAGCTTGTTGCGTTGGGATCAAAAGCAATTATCTTCTTCAGTTGTCTGCACCTTGCGGAGACTGTAGTCGAAGTTTTGGCCTTCGTTTGGCCTAGGGTTGACGCAATCCCGACTTCATCATAAGCTGCAAGACAATCAACAAGCCAGGAGAAAACAGTCGCTAGGAGATGTTGAAGGCAAGTGGAAGGGTCAATGCATCATGAAGAGAGTGGGCAACTCACTGCATGGGCCATCAAATCATCCCCCGGGTATCTCGCTGGAAATAGGTGAAGCACTTTCTTCTATTAACATGTTAGGAACTCCAGAAACGGCAAGCAGGCAAACTCGCAGTCGGAGTTCAGCCCTTCTTCGACAGTAGGCTTAAATCTGTAACACCTGAGCGCTGCCCGAACACCAGGGTCGTCCATGGCAAGACGAAGGCGGTCTATGAAGCCCAGCGCGTCGTGGTCATGAAGCACTCCGGCGACAGGGTTTCGTCTGTCTCCTCCCTCTCCCTTGCTTCCACCATATCCAGGAATGTCTGCAGGGAGCCAGGCGGATATTGTTGCCCGGCAGCCGCTCACACGCACCCTGGAGATATGTCCTTTTACAGTTCCTGCTGCCGGCTCCCCCATCGCCGAGCGCTGTGCCCACCTAGCTCTCTCCTTGTGTATATTGGTGAGAGCCCTCAAATTCTCGTGGAGTGTTTGAGTCATCGCAAGAAACTTGTTTGCGTCTATGCCTTCAATAAGCTCCTCTCTCAATTCAGCAAAGCTCTTCATTGTTTCAGAAAGTAACGGCTCTTGGGTGGTCCGGAAAGAAAGGCGATTGATCTGGAATTCACAGCCGTCTATGTATTAAAAGGGGTTGGGAGTGTTTTCTTTGGGGAGCGCTGTGAGATCAATGCGATGAAGAATTCAAGCTGCTTAAACTCAGTTTGGGTCGAAGGGCCGCCCAAGATTCTGAGGAGATGAAGCAGGACTGATCAGAATCGACCATGGATGAAGATTGGATGAAGTATATATTAATACAATAAGCTATACTATTGCGCACATCGGATCTCATGCATGCAGTGCATGCATATATATGCATATGCAACACCGGGATCGAGGATGCATTAATTCAGGCATGCATGCATTAATTGCGTGCAACACATGTGCAACACCTATATAGGCTATGCAACACCTCTATTAAGACGCACAATCTCGCTTTTCTGGACATCTTCTTTTCTCTCGTTTGTCAAGTGAGTATACAACTGCATGACACGCGGCTCAGCGCTAGCTTCGGATGCATTGCAGCACCCACATGCATGCAAGTAGCAAGACAAGATCAGAAGTTGGGAGGTGCTTGTGACAACAATAACCGGTCTTGCTGGGAGCTGCCAGGAAGACTACGGCCCGCCTTGCATTATGGGAGGTGAAGTGACAGGTCTTTCTTGCTTTCTTGTCTGCATTTCCGGCTGAGAATGCTTCTGTAACTCGAATCAGTGCGCAGACTGACCTGCAGGGCAGCAAGAATGACTCATCTCCCTTCCATTTGTTACCTCAGAAGACATGCAGAAAGACTTTCTCTAAGTCCCCCTTGCTCTAGCGCTGCGTGGCGCAACATGAGCTGCGGTTCTGCTCTAGAGTGATGGAAAAGAACAGGACTCGTCCACAGCCGATGCGGTATTGTGAAGTGAGATGGGGGGGAGATTCAGCTGGGAGCTGCATGGGGAGGAAAACTCTTTTGAGGTGGATAATGAAGGGTGTGACCACGAAGCCGAGACTGCTCGTACCTCATCTCTGACTGCAGCATGGATGTAGACGAGAAGCTTACGTCGAGTTTCTGATGCGTGGTGTGGGGAGGTGCATCGTGTAACCTGGTGAAAAATTCGGGAGGGGACCCTAGCGGAACTCTAGTCTCCCGTCTTCAAATGTCTTCACTGTCTGATGCCCTCCCCTTCCTGGAAGAGTTGATCTGTGCATTAGGTCAGCTGTTTGACACAATTGTGGAGAGCAAAGGGCCATATCTTAGCCGAAAAAGGGAACGAGTACTGTATCGCACGAGCCAGGGAGAGAGAAGACCGCGGGACTAGCCTTTGGAGGCACACATGTAAGTTTACATACAAATACTGTCAGTCAGTTGTCAATTCAGTCTGTTAGTTAGGGGGGACAGGCGGGCAGAGAGACAACAAAAGAGAGCAAGCTAGAGAGCAAGAGGGACAGAGAGGACGCGTGAGAGAATTCAAGTGCGGCTCTCCAGCTGTCCTCGTCTTTTTTGGGCTTCTCTCTAGCCTGGCTTCTCTCTTCTTCTTCGACAATGTGCGAGTCTCGGCTCTGTTTAGAGATTCTACCCCGACCCTGTCCGTATACTTCTGATGACTCTTCGTGTTTTTCCGACGACCGTCTGGTTTGTTCTGACGGGCTGTATTTGAAATTGAATGCCTTTGATGACCATTCGACTACGGGTTTCTGTCCTGCAACAAGTGCTGTTGGGGGGTCAACGGAGGATTGATGAAAGTGCGTATCCCTGTTGTGCAGCCAGAAAGAGAGAGACAAAGAAAGCCCCACGACGAAGCTACGGGTTTGCCCCCTATGCAGTCCTTCCCTCGGCAGGGAGCAAGGAACCCGTCAGAGGCTGAAATGGTTTCCTGCATAAAAGGTCAGAGCCCGAACAAATGTGAAAACACATATTTGAAGGCAAGAAGACAGGCAGCTCGCTCTACTGGGTCTTCCTTTCTCAGATCTCTCCCTTGGTTTCTTCATTCTCGACCACTTATTTGCAGCCCTAAGTGATTCAATCTGTGATACTTAATTCTGACTGCCGTCCCTCACCTTCTGCCCAGTCTCCGTATACTTTTGTCGTGTCTCAGTATACTTCTGTCGAGTCTCCGTATACTTCTGTCGAGTCTCCGTAAACTTCTGCCGAGTCTCAGTATACTTCTGCCGAGTCTCCGTATACTTCTGTCGAGTCTCCGCATACTTCTGTCGAGTCTCCACATACTTCTGCCGAGTCTCAGTATACTTCTGCCGAGTCTCCGTATACTTCTGTCCAGTCTCCGTATACTTCTGCCGAGTCTCCGTGTACTTCTGCCGAGTCTCCGTATACTTCTGTCGAGTCTCGGTATACTTCTGCCGAGTCTCCGTATACTTCTGCCGAGTCTCCGTATACGTCTGTCCAGTCTCCGTATACTTCTGCCGAGTCTCCGTGTACTTCTGCCGAGTCTCTGTATACTTCTGCCGAGCCTCTGTATAGTTCTCCCGAGTCTCCGTATACTTCTGTCGAGTCCCCGTAGTCTTCTGTCGAGTCTCCGTATACTTCTGTCGAGTCTCCGTATACTTCTGTCGAGTCTCCGTATACTTCTGCCGAGTCTCCGTATACTTCTGCCGAGTCTCCGTATACTTCTGCCGAGTCCCCGTATACTTCTGTCGAGCCTCCGTATACTTCTGTCGAGTCTCAGTGTACTTCTGCCGAGTCTCCGTATACTTCTGTCGCGTCTCCGTATACTTTTGTCGAGTCTCCGTATACGTCTGTCGAGTCTCCGTATACTTCTGTCGAGTCTCCGTATACTTCTGTCGAGTCTCCGTATACTTCTGTCGAGTCTCCGTATACTTCTGTCGAGTCTCCGTATACTTCTGCCGAGTTTCCGCATACTTCTGCCGGGTCTCCGTATACTTCTGTCGAGTCTCCGTATACTTCTGTCGAGTCTCCGTATACTTCTGCCGAGTCTCCGTATACGTCTGTCCAGTCTCCGTATACTTCTGCCGAGTCTCCGTGTACTTCTGCCGAGTCTCTGTATACTTCTGCCGAGCCTCTGTATAGTTCTCCCGAGTCTCCGTATACTTCTGTCGAGTCCCCGTAGTCTTCTGTCGAATCTCCGTATACTTCTGTCGAGTCTCCGTATGCTTCTGTCGAGTCTCCGTATACTTCTGCCGAGTCTCCGTATACTTCTGCCGAGTCTCCGTATACTTCTGCCGAGTCTCCGTATACTTCTGTCGAGTCTCCGTATACTTCTGTCGAGTCTCAGTGTACTTCTGCCGAGTCTCCGTATACTTCTGTCGCGTCTCCGTATACTTTTGTCGAGTCTCCGTATACGTCTGTCGAGTCTCCGTATACTTCTGTCGAGTCTCCGTATACTTCTGTCGAGTCTCCACATACTTCTGCCGAGTCTCCGTATAGTTCTGTCGAATCTCCGTATACTTCTGGCGAGTCTCCGTATACTTCTGTCCATTTAACGGAGGAGAAGATAAGTGTGGAAATTGAGCGGCAATTTGAGCCATTCCACTGAGGTTCTACTGCATGTCGGACAGGCTTTTTACGTGAGCTCTAGCTATTCCTCTGAAACTGAGGCCGTCACCTTCACCAAGCTGATGTCTCAACATGCTTAGTTATGCAACTTATGCCGCGTAATGCCGCGTGTTGATTATTGTACTCACTACTATTCTGAGCGCTGTGTATACATGCATTATGAGGTGTGCTATTAGAGTTAAATGATTATAAATATATGACTACGCAGCGGCGTGAATGTAACTGTTGTTTAATATCATTCTGCATGAATCTTCAAATCAAACCTTTGATGATAAATTCTAGGATAAATTAACTTCTGAAATGTGTGCTAGAATATGTGGCAAAGTAGATGATTATCTGATGATAAACATCTGAAAGTTTTACCAGAATCTAGACCAGAATAACATAACAACTTGAATGTTTTTCACCACTCTTCAACCATTGTAATTGAACTTTTATTCGTCCTATCACCATCATGATCATCATCATTAATTATTCATTATGATCATCATGTAACTAAGTTTCAGGCTAACATGCGCCATCGTCATGCATAGGCTGATGAGTAGACGTCTAGCATTTAGCAAGTCAGCACAGGCAAGGCAGGTTGAATTAATTTAATAATGAACTATTAAACGAACTAGTTTCTGGCAAACAGGCTTAAGATGGATACTACTAAGACGGATACTTATTTTTAAACTCTTCCACTTCTGGCAGGACATCCGTGCGCATAAGTGATGCTGGCTTATGGGATGTGCTTTGCCAACCATATCACGCTAGATGTCATGCTAGATGCCACGCAACTTGAAGCCAACTCTAGAGCCAACTTCATGCCGAAACTAGTCGAAACTCCCTTCCAGATTTACATTTTCTGATAACTTCTTTCACCGAACTAGTTATAACAATTGAGAACTGTAAAAACTAAAGCTTGCATGGTGCTAAAGATGCATGACCATCTACTTAGTTTATGTTTAGTACATGGTAAATCAAAATGGAAAATATTGAATAATATTTCAAAATTTCTTATCGTCAAGTCGTCCAGGCTACGTTCGAGCTTCTTGAGCATGCACGTTGTACCAGATATAATTGCTATAACTAGAATTGCTAATCTATTCTTATCGACGATTCGGATTCAAGCGGGAGGCTGCTCCTTTCTTCAGTGAATCTTCACACACACTTCCTTGATCTGACAGGTATGTTTTCTGTATTAAAGAATCCGACGGCTATAGTCATTCATTCAAAATTCAATTCAAAAATGTACTATGCATGCACCGCACTCACCAAGGCACTCACGTTGTGTTGGTAACGCGCGTTCGGCCTTTCAGACGATTGATTTGTCAGGCACCCGCACAGAGAGGGAGAGCGGTACACAGACAGACGGAGACAGACAACGGTTCTGGACGATGTGCTATAACTTTCAAAAGATTTTTCATCCACAGTGCTGGAAAAGGGAAGACGGACACGCGATCAGACCGTGTCCTGGCAGGTTCGCTTGACCTGACCAGAGTCTCGCACGTGGTGCATAACGTCCGTCCGTCAGTCGCTTTCTCAATTTCTTTCTTCCTGCCGGCTCGACTGCCGGGTGATCCGAGCCCCTCATGTGTCTGCACTCCAGCTGCCTGAAGCCATACGCTCTGTCCATGCACGCAGTACTGTCTGGTTTCGATTGCAGATCTCACCATGCATACTCCCTTCTCTTTCCACAAATTCCCCCGCTTCGAAGCAGACACCTCAACCTACTGTCACCTTTGAATTCCTTACCCCCCTTTTTCTCATGGACCTGCGAGAGAGAGAAATGCCTAGCTTCCCTCCGTCCTTCATTCCTGAGGATCATCTGTCTTTCTGGCACACATCCACTTCAGAAAGGAGAGATGACTGCAATACTGATGAAGAAGGCGCACAGGGCCTCTCAAGTCGTGCCCTGCAGTGAAATGCCGGCAGGCAGGCAGGCAGACGATTGATTTGCCATCGACTGTTGCGGCCTGCCCCCCCAGCTTTCTTTATTTCTTTTCATTACTTGACTGTCACGCAAGCAACGCACGCCTGAGACCTTCCCGTGTCTTCGTTCACGCATCTGCGCATCTGAAACCTCGGTCTTCCATATCCGCACTTCCTCGGGTTGTGGCCCATCGCTTTTGGAAGGAAGGCTTCTGCTTGGCCCTGCGAACCCCTCCCCAAAAGAAAATCAATTCACCAAACCCCCATACACCTTTTTCCTCTCCTCAACCTCGCTTGTCTGTTCGTGGGCCCATTGCCCTTCCTTCCGTCCTTCCTTCCTTCCTCCCATCCAGACTTCAACGAGAGAGGCGCTTGATGACTTCCGGAATGTTCCATCCGGTCTCTCTGCCTATCCTCAGGGATTCCTCAGAGATCTGCATTCATGCGTCGATCCCTTTATCTGATCTAATCTCTTTTTCTTTCTTTCTTGAAGGCAACATGGGCGTCAGCTGACTGGGCCAAAAGGGTTCTCTCTTCTCTTTTTTACCCGTAGCATGATGAATTTCCATCGAAGGGCGCGCTTCCCGTCTTGGTTGGTGTCATGAGTGACTCACTGTCTACGTAAGTGCCTGCTTGCCAAAGAGACAGAAACTCTATGAGGGAATTAAAGATCAGGCCAGTCTTGACGGTCTCCCTGTCCCTCTGTTTGTCTGTCTACCTGTCTGTCTGACTGTCTCACTGCCTCGCTCCATGTTGCTCTAGAGTCTGATTCATCCTGTCCGCCCCCCGCAAGACTGACCTCAATGCCCTCCTGCTTCAGAAGTCGGATCACTTTCTCTTCCAACGGGTTTTGTCCCTTCTCCTCCTCCCGGTCAGAATCACTTTTCACACCTTCACAGGGCAGAGAAAGGATTGATCTGTCTATTTTGTCTGTCCGTCTGTCTTTGAGTTTTGATATGTTGAAATTTTGCAGGTATAGAAAAGAAAGGGTCCGTCAATGACGTGTTTATCGAGGCCGCAGAAGAGGAAAAAGAAGGCGAGAGAGAATCCAAAAAAAAAAAAACAATCACAGGGAAAAGTTGAAGGAAGAAGCGGGGTGTGGGGAAGAAACGGAACAAAAATGTCAGCCTGAGAAAGGGGGTCAGACCCCGTGAAACACCTACACTCCATTCGCCCCATCTCAGGAATTTGACAGGCTACTTTAACATGCTTCGACTCCTTATGATTCAAACTTTTGTTGACCGACTGAGATTGATAGACACAAACGAAAAGGCAGCCACGAGCTCACCTGAGTGATATACCGCAGGAAAACAAACGACAGCGGAAGACGAAGAGGCAGAGGCGCCAGCTACCCCTTTCCCAGTCGCCTCTGCTTTTTTTTTGTTCAGAAATCCCGGTTTCAATTTCAATTTCTCCGCCTTTCCTTTGCCCCTTTTCTTCCCTTTCCGGTCTGCGTCTGAGTCTGAGTCCGTATTGTCCTCACTCGCCTCGCTCTCCTCCAATTCCGGCATGTCGTCACAGGTAAGATCACCATCCGACCCCTTCAGGGAAGACATGCCGTCCTCGTCCTCTTCCTCTTCCTTACTGTCCATCTCTTTTTTCTTCAGCCCCCTCTTCTTTCGAAGGTTGAAGGCTCGGCGGAGTCGGGCCCCGATGCCTTCCTGCCCCTGCACATTTCACATTGGAAATTGACAAGACACACACACACACACACACACACACACACAAACGGTGAATTCGCAGACAGGGTTCGTCCTGTCATTGAAGAGGGAACAGATCCCAGCGCAAAAAGAATGAGAAGCATCGTGTATGCGCAGTGTTCTGCTTCACTTCCAGCCGAGTCTTCTCTCTCTTCGGTGGCTCGGTCGGTCGAGCTCTAGACTGCCAAAACGGTCGAGCTCTAGACTGCCAAAACGGCGTTCCTTCCCTCTCTCCTGAGGGACCGGTCCTCCATTGGAGGGTGCAGATGGCGGATGGTTAACAGGTCCTGGTAGAAGTTGTGAGCGACGGCAAGGAGGGGGGCTTGCGACATACCTCGCTCGCCTCCCTTGAGTGTCCTCAATGCTGTCTGTATGTTGTTGCAATGAGATGAGCATAACGAGACAGAGAGCGGAAAACCGATCGATGTGGAAAAGAAGAAGAAATCACGCGAACGCAGGAGAGAATGCATGTGTCGCACAACATCTTCCTGCACGTCCAGCCCTTCTGGCCCACCGCATTGTTGCCCACAATGATCTGTTCGTCTTCGCAAGACGACACGTCACTCTGGCTGTCCTGCAAGCATCAAGGGAAACCACGGAGGCGCCAAATCCGATGAGATAAATGGATGTCATTGAGAGATCTTCGACATGACATGCAAACAGATAAGTTGAAGCAGAAGAAGGGATATACATCAAATTGTGGCAAGAACGCAGCTTTCGGCTGAAATTCCGATGCAGCAAAGATCAGGCTCTGCCCCCCCCTCCCATTCCAAGGATTCCCACCCCCATTCCCTCTACATCTCTCTGAGACATAAAAGCACCAGCTAGGTGACTGACTGACTGACCACTAGGGACGGAGGATCGGAAGAAAAGTCAGCCTCACCGCCAGTCATGCCCTCTCTGACAATCCTTCCTTTTCTCGGATCCTCAGGCTTTTGCTGCTCTCAAATCAATGGCAAACAGAAAAAGAACGGATTGGATGAAGTGGATACAAGAACACAACAGATGCGCTTGAAATGTCTGCCGTAAGAAAAGACGTAGCACAGGGACAGAAAAGGCGCAGATGGGGAAGGCCACTTGAAAAAAACAAATTCGCGGCCTCGGAACTTCCCTTTTGGAAGCAAAAAAGCTTCAACCGGCAACAAAGCTTCTCAAACCCTCACAGAAAAACAATTAAGCGTCCATCAACTCGATCGATCACGGATACAGACTGCATGCCAACCTCCGGATATCTCAAGTAGTCTCCACCCTCCTAACTTTCTCTCTCTCACGGACTCTGTGCATGCATGCCACTGCAGTCCATTCAGTGCTCCCTCCAGTTCCAAGCGCTTATCTNAACAAAAAAAAACTGACCTCAATTCCCCCCTTCAGAAGTCGGATCGCTTGGACCTCCGAAGCCTTCTTCTCCTTCTCCGTCTCCCCCAAAACTGTGGTTGACTTTCCTTTCTGCACTCCTGCCGGGTCTGCCTGACACTTTCTTCCAGAAAGAAGACTTCCACAGGTCTTCGTCTTTCCGGTCTCTTCCACCCTTGCCCCAGCCTGCCTGGACAGGCAAACGTTGCGGGAGGAGAGAGAGATCAGCAGGAAGTCGTCGTGAGGGTGAATCCCCCCCACACCCTCTTCATCATCATGAGCACAGTCCACGTGCTCCACATCCTCCGCTGCGTCTTCGGCGGACTCAGACAGAGCTGCCGCCCGCGCCTGTACAAGAGAAAACACAGAGAGCACAGAGAGCACAGAGAGTCGGAGAAGAGGGCGACAATTGATTTCAACAAGGCGGGAAGAACGCAAGGAAGGAGGGGCGAAGGAAGCAAGAACGGAAGATAGAGGAGCGAAGTAGTCGCAAGGGTAGTGCGGAAGACAAAGAGAAGGAGAGAAGGGGTGACCAAGTGGGGGAGGAAGACGGAGAGAGAGAATGGGCAGCTAGTCGGGTGAGTTGGGGGACCGCCCGCATCAGGAGGATCAAAGAAAGACATTTGAACGAGCGAATAGAGGAAGGAGGAAAGCAAGACAAGAAAGGCAAAGAGGAAGCCAGCAAAGTTCACTTCGCGCACCTTTTCTGTCACGGTCCGGTTCCTCTTTCTCTTCAAGGAACTCATCTCTTCAAAACAGGACCGGCAGAGGTCGAACGAAGGCTCACACACCTTGCACTGCATCCCACGTGCAGAGAAATGCAGTCAGTCACACACACATACCAACACAGAGACAACCCCCCCCCCCCCCCCCCCCCCCCCCCCCCAC
>JAHBMJ010000340.1:22804-40304 GCA_018398765.1 Chromera velia | reverse complement strand
TGGCTCTCAACCTATTATAAGCTATGCATGTGCTGCATGTCTGACTATTCATGGTAAAAAGCCTCCAGCAGGGATAAGGTGCGTTTCGCAAGAAGCTTACACCTTATCGTCTCGGGGGGCAGCTCAGCTCTGCTGAGATCAGCCGAGAGGCCCTGAGATCGCACGCACTCGCATAACGCATTTTTTCATTTTTGAGGGGGGAATCGGTTCTGTCTCCATCATGGTTGGTGTCGCCCGAGTTCTAAAATATGCCCCTCAAGCAACTTGCACGGAGCCGTGATCGCGTATGCTTTACTTACTTTGCGTATGCGTGCCCCTCAAGTGTAACTCGCACGGAGTTACACATGCATATACGATGTGCGCGGTCCCGAAAAGCATATACTTCGCGCGTGTTGCCGTGCCCCCCGCCCTATGGCAGCACACAAGACATGCCTAAGCTCCCGATGGTGTGTACCAATCAAATATGAGCGGACCCCCTAAATGGCCCCCCGAGGCACTCACCTAACTGGTTGGGTGTATCCCGTATATATAGCTTCGATCATGGATCATGCATGCGCGGCCGCCCCCGCCGCGCGCGACTGCGCGTGCGTGTCGCGCGTGGCGCCGTTCGCTCCGTTCGCTAAGCGCGAAAAGCAGCTAGCTTCGAGATCATGCCGTCTACGTCATTGGAAAGTTTGGGAAAGAGGTTGCTGGTGTTTGGTATTCCTTGATCAGCACTTCACTTTCCACAAATGCATCAGACAAGCAAGTGTCTTCGAACCATCTTCGAGCCCAGAATTCCGAATCCAAGTTACAGTCCGGTCGATCGCGAAAATCAACGTACAATCTTCTACCGCCTCCATCACCAGATATCCTACATCCCAAATATTCACCGTATTCAAATTGCACGCCAACTGGTCGACAGCTATTTGTGTGGACGGACTCAATTCTTTCTTATAGGGTTTCCGGACGATGCCGAAGGAAGAACCTCCCAAGGAGAACAGCAGAAGAGCACCACCCTCCCTGCAGATCCCTTCACGAAGAGACGGAGACAGGGAAAGAGAGAATGAACCCTCAAGAGAAGCCTCAGACCTCTCCACAGTCGCAAGCTTACCGACCGCGCTCCACTACTCCCAGTCGGGTGAGCACATGCACAGAAGACACACATCTTCACGTGAATATGTGAAAAAATGTGTTGTCTTAATGTCAGTGTCTTTGTGTGGAGATCTATGCTGGTAGTCACATGCAATGAAGGAAGAAAAGCAAATGGATCCATTTCCTTCTTTCCCTTTGTCTCATCTGTCTGTATGCCATCGACCCCTGGACACCTTCTTCTCTTCTCTCTCTCTCTCTCTCTCTCTCTCTCTCTCTTGTGCTCTCTCTTGCTCTCTTTATCTCTTCCTCTTCTTCGCGTTCTTCGTGTGAGCTTGTCTTCTTTCTATGTCGCAGTTCGTTTCTCGATTCTCTGATCTGAGGTTTTTTTTTCTTTCTTTTCTTTTAAGTCCTGTTTTTCGTAAAGTGTTGATGCCAAGCGGCGTTGTGTGTCTGTCTTTGTGAGTGACAGGGAGACGCCAGGCAGACTTTTCTAGTTTTTGTTTTCGCCTGCATATCTCGCTATATCTATCTGTATGTCTCTGCTCAACCCCTCCGGATGGATCGGTGTGCACATTCTGTCTTTCTTTTTATCTTTGTTCCGACGTGAACATCTGCCCTCAATTCTTCTGTCTCTCTGCTGCGATTAAATTGTGCATGCATGCAGGTTGCAAGAGCGAGGGGGACGGATACATCTCTCCCCGATCACCCGGCCTCCCTGTCACCCCCAAAGTGAAGGACCGAGACGCAGCATACCCGACGACAGCGCAATCCCCTCAAGCAGCAGCAGCAGCAGCGGCGGCGGGCGGAGCGCTGGCTACACCCCCCTCGCAACAATCGATGCACGCGTCCTCTCCATGTCGAACGGGCAAAACCACTGCTGGAGCGTCCGCATCGTCATCGCCATCCTCCCTGCAGTCACAGTCGGGGGGGCGGGTTTAGAGAAGTTTTTGGAATCCGTTTGCGAGAAGGGAGGGGGGGGAGAGTCAGAGTCTGCCCCCAGTGACGGTGACGAGACAGAGCAGTAGAGGAGGCAGTCTGTCTCGTGTAAGTGGGCAGATGGACGAGGAACATGAAGCAGACGAAGAAAAGCAAAGGGAGAGGAATGAGAAGGGAAAGGAGAAGAAAGAGAAAGATGCAGAGAGCGAAGAAGGAGGGGACTGTGGAGGCGACTGCGACTGTGGTGCGTGTTGTTATGGATGTTCTGCCGATGGAGGATCGTGCTTCAGCCTCTGCTGCACTGCGTGCTGCTTCTGCTGTATGAGTTGTTGCCAGTGATGCTGAGAGCGGCAGAAGAAAAATTGCCGAAAAAAGGATCAGACGCATCCACTGCCTGTTTCTCTGGTTTTTTTCTTGATGTTTCCCAGTAGTGTTTTTCCCTCTGTCTTTCTTCATGCATCAGAGAGAGGGAGGGCCAGAAACCGGCGGAGGGATGGGTGAGTGGGGTGCTGAGAAAAAGAAGAGAAAGCAAAGTACAGTATTAAAAGAAACAGCTGGCCAGCTGAGGAGAGGTCAGCGACGTTCCGGGCCCCTCCTCTCCTCTTCTCTTTTCTTTTCTTCCCTGCTTCATTTCTTATGAGTCGAGTTGAGTCGGGTTCATGCGTTCGTCCATGCATTTGAATTCAACTTGAAAGAGCCCTGAGTGGACCTGAAAACAGAAGGGATGTATGTTGTCTGATTGGAGTCTAAAAAGCCGAACGGCGAGAGAGAGAGAGAGAGAGAGAGAGAGAGAGAGAGGGAGAGAGGGAGAGAGAGAGAGAGAGAGAGAGAGACGGTGAGGCAACAACGAGGACGTATGCAGGAAGGAAGGAAACAAATACATTGCATCAGTTGGCGGGCAGGAAGGAGAAGCAAAGGGAGTCTCGAGGGTTAAGGATAAAAAGGAAAAAAGAAAAGCAAGAGAGAGAAACAGAGACCGTGATGAAGGGATAAAACGTTTGTGATCGACTCCTGAATTATCTCAGGCCTCTATCCTTTCTTCTTCTTTTTTTGTCTTCTGCATTTCTGCCCTAGCTTCTTTCTGTCAATTGAGCAGACAGAATCAAAGAAACCGGCCCTCAAACGCATCAATGCATGCATCAAGTCGTACCCCTCTTGCCTTCCTTCCGCCCATGCACCCTTCCTTCATTCTTCCCTTAATTTCCAGTTCTCTCAAGAATGAAAACTCAAAACAGGATGGATGGATCGAAACATTTCCTTCCAGACAGGAAGAAAGGAGGGAAGGAAGGAAGGAAGGCAGATGGCTTCCAAAGCATGTACGTTTAGACACAGACAGATACATCCAGTCAGACAGATTAAGTTGGCGGATGTATTCAAGAACGAATGAATGAGCGAGTGACTGCTTTTGTCAATCCATGAACGGTCAATGAATGAATGAAAGAACGAATGAGCGAATGAATGAATGAATGAATGAGTGAATGAATTGAATGAATGAATGAAGCAATGAATAGAAGACGCACGGAGGGATGGACGGACGGACAGACAGACAGACAGACAGACAGACACGAAAGAAAGAAAGAAAGACAGAAAGAAAGAAAGAAAAAAAAAAAAAAAGAAAGATAGAAAGACAGGAAGGAAGGAAGGAAGGAAAGAAAGACAGAAAGAAAGAAAGAAAGAAAGAAAGAAAGGAAGGAAGAAAGAAAGAAAGAAAGAAAGAAAGAAAGGAAAGAAAGAAAGGAAGGAAAGAAAAGAAAAAAAGAAAGAAAGAAAGAAAGAAAGAAAGAAAGAAAGAACGTCTGTGAGCGTAGGAGTGCATACGATCGTCTTTTCGGTCCCCTTTTTTCTGTTCTTTCTTTGTCCCTTCATTTGATTTCTATTTCAAGACTTCTCTCTTCCTTCCCATTCTTTCGTTTACAGCTCATCTTGATATACTTTTCTGTACATGAAAGTTGAATGGATCGATGCATGGTAAATCGCCTACCTTCTTTCTTTGTTTGTTTGTTCGCTCCCCCCCAAAAAATCATGTAGGTTAAGTATGGGGCATGGGTATTTGCATTCATTCATGAAGTTTGCATGGGGGGCACGCTTTTGTCATAAATCGATCCTTGAAAAAGAAGGTCTTTGTGACAACACATCATTTTTTTTCTTTCATTCGATTGCATGATCGATGCAGCCGGTGATTTGTCTGCATGGCACCTGTCCTCCTCAGCTAGGAATTCAAGATAATCAATCTGTCTCCTGCAATTGATGTGAGAGCACTCAGGACGAAAACCGGGAGTATGAAATTCAATGAATCTTTCTTCTTTCTTCTTCTTTTTTTCTTTCTTTCTTTCTTTCTTTCTTTCTTTCTTTTCTTTCCTTCCTTCCTTCTTTCCTTCCTTCTTTCTTTCTTTCTTTCTTTCTTTCTTTGATTGTGAGTCGTTGATTTGCACGTAGTCCGTGTGAAACCAATTCCATGCAGCCACATGGATCCGGAGTACAAATACGTCTGCTCCCCCAAAGTAAGGATATGTCTGGTCTCCCTTTTTGCATGATGCATGGGTCCGTGCATGGGATTGCATGCATGTGTGCACGGATGCATAAATGGATAGATAAGATGGAATACCTAAATTCGATATAGGCACGATCAATGTGTGAGTGTATGTTGTGTGTTGGTAAATTAGATGAGTGAGTGATTGATGGAATGAGGGATTTATCGAGACCATGCAGAAGAATGAGCTCACACTTCTGTGTGAATTTCCCCCTCCTTCAGAAGAGAAGAGGAGAGAAGTGGGTCTATGTGTGGGTCCCTATGTGAAGAGAGGGGAGCAGGCAATAAATATCAACGTATGCATGCACCCTGGTGCAGCTTCTATATGTGCAAGACGGATGGGGACTTAATTCGATATGTGTAAAAGAGAAAGAAGGAAGAAGAGCATGGGGGGGAGAAAAAAGGGTGAAATGGTGAAGAGTTTTGAAGGTGAAACCCTTCTACTTTCAAAAAGTGATTGTATTTGAATGTTGGTATCAATAAGGCAAGACCTAGGGGAAGACTCCCTCTGCAGAGGGAACCAGTCATTTGAACCCACTTCCAGTGGAACGGCTGCAGAACGGCTGCTATAGAGATGCCATATATAGCTCATGCAGTCTGTGCATGCATGGCCGGCATTTTTGAGCCCAAAATTCAATGAAATTTTGGCTAAAAAAAGAGAGCTGCCGCGGGGCCCCCGGGCCCGGAGAGCAATTTTTTTTTCTCCATGGCTTTCAATGGAGGGCCCATGGAGATCCATGGAGGGCCCCAACCCGCGGTCGGACTTGCATGATGACGAAGAAAGAACCAATGCAGAAGCCCGAAAACCGCCAATTCTATCACCGTCAATCGCCAATTCCCGAGAGCCGCGATTGGTGATCGAGAACTGCAGCAGCAAAAACTACTGTTGTATTCGTGAACTGCAAGAGTGCATCGACAGTAGCTCCGCGGGACGGAGACGAGACGGCAGCCAGGTGTTGAACTGCGAACTAACAGCACCGCTGCTTATACAGCTGAGGTGCAGACGGCTTTTTGACCTGGCCTCAAAGGGAACCGCCTGGACGGGTCACATTCGGAGGCTTCCTTCTCTGGAGCCTTGATTTAACTGCGTGTGTCCGATTTTCCTGTACTGCCAAATGATTTTTCTGCCACCTTCCCACAAGAACCAGAACTTCGTTTGGTTCTTGCTTGCCAGTGTGCTCAGCCTCTGTCACACACCCTACACCTCCGCCTTCCATTGCCGCAGTCCCAGCAGCCGGCATTTCCCCTCGCGCAGACTTTCCCCAAGTCCCCTCGGGGTTGTCTTTCCTGCTGGCCCTTCACTCGCAGCCTCCACCAAAGACGCTTTTGGACTGACCGCAGAGACGGTGTCGGAGACGGCATACACCCGAAAGACAAAAAGAGAAAGCAAGAGTGTTGAAGGAACAGGGCAGGGGCAAAAACAGAAAGCCAGACGCTCTCTGATCCGCTCAAATGTCCTTCAAAAACGCCCAGTTGGTCGGTCAGATTCAGTTGATAGTTCTAGAACACGTGAAGGTTTCTAGCACGCACGCCGTCTCTGAGAGTGTCCTTGTCCCCTTTCGCCTCACTCCCTTGCCCTTCACTCCTCTGATTGACTGCTGTTTTGCCCCTTCTTGCCCCCTCTACATTTTGATTATTTCGTCTGTGCAGTTCAAACAAACAAAAAAGAACCTCCCAGCATTCCTCCACTGTCACAGCGGTCCTCCGTTTACTCCTCTAACAGGGTTCTCGCTGTGTTTCTGTGCGCCCAGTGACCAGAAAGAAAGAAAGAAAGAAAAAAAAGAGAAAGAAAGAAAGAAAGAAAGAAAGAAAGAAAAGAGAAAGAAAGAAAGAAAAGAGAAAGAAAGAAAAGAGAAAGAAAGAAAGAAAGAAAAGAGAAAGAAAGAAAAGAGAAAGAAAATAAAGAAAAGAAAGAAGAAAAGAAAGAAGGAAAGAAAGAAGGAAAGAAAGAAGGAAAGAAAGAAAGAAAGAAAGAAAGAAAGAAGGAAAGAAAGAAGGAAAGAAAGAAGGGAAGAAAGAAGGGAAGAAAGGAGGGAAGAAAGAAGGAAAGAAAGAAGGAAAGAAAGAAGGAAAGAAAGAAAGAAAGAAAGAAAAAAAGAAAAGAAAAGAAAAGAAAGAAAAGAGAGAAAGAAAGAAAAGAGAGAAACAAAGAAACAAACAAAGAAAGAAAGAAAGAAAGAAAAGAGAGAAACAAAGAAACAAACAAAGAAAGAAAGAAAGAAAGAAAGGAAGGAAGGAAGAAACAAAAAAAAAAGGGAGAAAGAAAGAAGAGGAAGGAAGGACCGAAGCAAGGAAAGATGCTACGTCATCATGTCCAGGTCTGTTCATTTCTTGATGATTGCACACACGCAGTTCTTCGTCTAGTTCCGCAATCAAGTGCGAAGGAATCACTACGAAAGGGCGACCCGTGGGTGTTCTCTGATGCCATCAAGAGGAAAATCAACGGGCCACCTGGGTGTCTTGCTCTCCTTCAGGTCAGCAGAAGGTTTCGTTCGGTTCACACACATAGCTATGTTGGACAGGCGGAGGAAACTAAAACACTCACTCGGGAGGGAGGGAGAATGCAGTTGCATGAATGGGGGGAATGTGTCCTCAAAATGTCAGAGCCAACTTCTTCAAGCTGCATGTCGATGCAGCCGCCAGAGGCAAATCTCTTCTCTTTGAAGGGAGCCTTAGTCCGCTGATCGAAAGACAAAAGAACGAACGAACTTTTGATGGAAGGAGAGGTGGAAGAGAGCACAAAAAATGAGAGAATCTCTCTCTCTCTCTCTCTCTCTCTCTGTGTGTGTGTGTGTGTGTGTGTGTGCGTGCGAGTGCGGGTGTTTGTTTGTTTGGACATGATAGAGGGGGGAGGGGGAAATGGGGGGAGGAAGTGCGCGTATGCATGCAGTGTGTTCCCTGTGCATGCAGGATGTGCATATAGGTTGCAATTTTCTTGTCTTCTGTCTGTCTGTCTGTCTGTCTGTCAGGATGAAGCCGGGAAGCCGTTGGCTTTGGGTCTCTATGACTCCAGCTCCCCTCTCGCCTTCAGAATGCTGAGCCTGTACAACTCTCCTCAACGTCGCAATCGGCTGTTGAACAGGCGGCAGAGACAAGAAGAAACAGAAGAATGGCACAAATCTGAGCCCAACGAAGTCTCTTCCTCTCTGATCGCATCCAGACTCGAGAGAGCGCTGGACCTCAGAGAGAGGCTCTTTGGCGTCTCGAGTCACCTGATGCTGCGGCCCCCTTCTCTTTCTCCGTCTCCGTCCCGATCTCTGGAAGAAGTGTCTTCTGAAAGAGAAAGAGAGGGGGTGAGTGTGACAACAGGGTACAGACTGGTGAACGGGGAGGGAGACGGTTTGCCCGGATTGGTAATCGACAGATACGGCCCGTACGCCGTAGTTCGTCTGGATGGGGCCGGTCCAGCAGGATTCTATGACGGTGGGGGGATCGGGCAGTTTCTGGTTGACAGGCTGCATGGGTTAGATGCTGTGTTCCTCAAGGGGGGTGTCACTGAGGGGGCGGGCAGGGAAGAAGGTGAGGGGGCCAGTCGCAAATCTGTCAGTTTGCTTGCCTCTTCTTCCTCGTGCCCTTCGAAGGACGTGGAAGTGCTGCTGAAACATCCTATTGAATTTTATGAAAACGGAATGGTCATGCACAGCGACCCCCTTCGTGGGCAGAAGACGGGGGCGTTTCTGGATCAGAGAGAGAACAGACAGATAATTCGAAAGATCGCAGCAGGGGGAAAGAGGGTCCTGAACTTGTTTGCGTACAATGGGGGGTTCTCTGTGGCGGCCGGACAGGGGGGGGCTTCTCACGTGACCTCAGTGGATTCCTCAAAGGGGGCCATCGAGGCCTCGCGTGCGGTGTGGGAGAGGAATGGGTTGAGTCCGGGCAGGCATCTGCCTGTGGTGGGGGATGCATTGGAATTTTTGAAATCTTCCACGGAATTCAATGAAAGGGTGGAGGCGATGCTGCAGAAAGAAGACTTGGGGGGCGTCCCCGGCGGGGGCGATGTGAAGGTGAAGAAGAAGGAGTGGGAGGTCGTTGTCGTCGACCCGCCCTCGTTTGCGTGCAGGTGGGTCGGTCGGTCGTTTGGTCGGTCGGTCAGCGTTGTGCAGTCTCTCGGTTACTACGTGTTTTTTTGTCTCATTGCGCGCGGGTATGAGTGCGTGAGACTCCTCTCTTTCCGGACCCTTGGAATATGAAGTCTTCATTCTGTATGCCTGTGTGTTTGTTGTGTGTGTGCACAAAGCGGATCGCATCAATTGGGGGTCTGCTTCTCCTGCGGGTCGACCGGTTGGGTGATTTTGGCAGGCAGGCATGCATTTTCCTTCCTTCCACAGTGAAAATTGAGTGCGCTAGCTGGTTGTGGCTTTGCATCGGATGCATCTGAACTGACCTAACCTGAATTTATGAATATCAATACGTTGTCGTAAACAAAGTCGCAGGGCGATTCGGCTCTTGCCGGGAGGGACTCTCTCCCTTTGATCCCCACGCATGCGCTTACCGGACCAGTAGATCATTCGCCTGTTTCCTCCCTGTCTGCAGTCGCGCATCGCTGATGGGTGCAGAAAAGAAGTACAAGGAGTTGTTCGAGATGGCGGCGCGTGTGACCGCGAGCGGGGGATGCTTGGCCCTCAGTTCCTGTTCGTCCCATTTGAGGCTGGAGAGATTCATGGAAATATGTGAATCCGCTGTCAGCTCAGCTGGAAGGACAGGAAAGGTCATAGAGGTGCGACAACAGGCTGGGGATCATCCTTTCCCTTTGAGCTCATTTGCAATGAGATACTTAAAGTTTGTTCTCATAGAGCTAGACTGATAACAAAACGAATTGCAGTCATGTGCACCGTATAGTATGCACGTTGCCAGTGCACTGCACCATAGTGTGCACCAATCTGAATAAATCCAAATCAATCTGACTAGCAATCTGACCAAGTCTGGGACAAGTAGGAGACAAGGTACGTGTTACCACAAATGTATTACATTCCTAGTTACGTACTGCCAGTGGGTACACACTTAAATTTCTTGATTTTTTTTTTTCAAGTTCTTAATTTGTTTTTAAAACTTGTCACGTGGGAATCTGTTATCTAAGTTGTCTTTCGTGCGACTTTAACTAGGACTTTAATAATAAATTATTAATAATCTTTGATCTAGTTTTTAACTGGGTTTTTAATTACTTAACTATCCCGATTCTTTACTGGACGAATAAGGAGTGACCTAGGGAGTGACAGTGTAAGCTTTTTACGCTTAAGGTTAAGTTAAGTTGTAACTTGTGGCATAAGCGAAGAACGGAGTATAACTAGGCACGCACCCTATATACTATGCGCAGTGCATGGTACAATCACATTGCAATTTAATTGTTAAAAGCAGTTGGACCCAAGCAATAATTGCAATAATTGCAATTAATTGCCAATAATTGCCCATATATTAAAAAATTGACTTATTTAAGGCTAATATATAAGTTATAGAGGGTTTGTTGGGCTTTATTCAATGTTTGAGACTAAATTCAAGTCAGTACACAACAAAAAATTAGCATTCGACCTGGATTAGAGGTGAAAAATAGCTGTTAAGTTATTAACTTGTTATATATACCTATAATATTATATATATAACAACTTCTGGTTTGGTATCTATTTTACGCAAGGTATTCACAGCATGTGTTTGAGTATAGAACACGTTTTCTTTTCAATTAATTGCAATAAAAATTTAATTGTTCATTACTGCATAGGGGTCTAAATATGGGGGGGGGGGNNNNGGGGGGGGGGGGTGGTATAGTATATAGAGAGGTGTCTAGGGGTTATGCCTTAAGGGCTATAACTTTTATTTCTTCTTGCAGCAGTATCGTAAGAAGAAATAAAAGAAAAAAAGGCCTCCAACTCATTTTATCTAAACAGATGAGCGTTCGAACGATCATTGATGAACTTAAACAAAGCATACGCGCGTTTGAATCCTAGGTTTGAATCAGTTCAATCAAATGGGGGACAACCAATTACAACCGATTACCTCTTTCTCTCTCTTTTGTTCTTCAGGCGTTATTGCCATGCTTTCTGAAAGAAAGCCCCCAGGTTGGGGGGGGTTTTCCAAGCGATCATTACACAGAAGCGCGTTCTTTCTTGAATCTTCTCACGCAAAAGCTGGACACCTGGCTCAATCTGCTGTAGGCGTGTTGCTTTGAGAAAGATACATCTCTCTCTGTCACTGCTCTTCTTTCTGCAGCAGTTCGAAGACGCAAGAGGGGACAAACCTGAACGAAGGATCTTGTCAGATTCCTTTCTCAATCGGTCGATCGATCCAAACACTTTTTCTCTCTCTGCGTCCCTGTCTGCGAAACAGATAGACCATGCCACACTCATCAGAGGGACGGAGAGGTACCCTCTTACAGCAAAACGTGACAGCACCATCGCTTTTTCTTTCTTAAAGTCTGCTTCGCGGGTGCAAAGGTGCAACCGTCTAATGATCTCCGCCCTCACTGTTGCCAGTTTGGTACGGATACTATGCCCACTTGACCAAGCAACGTACTGGTATCTGCTTTGTTCTTTTTTTGTGTGTGGACAGAGAAAGAGCTCGACTTCCTTCTCATCTATTTTCTCCCCCCAAACCTCTGTATCCAACATCATCAGCGGTTGCACAGGGAGGATGGATGCAATCCAAAGTTTGACGTCACCAAACGTCAAAGCAGACTAGTAAGAAACACGGTATAAAACTCACAAAATTTGTATAGCAGCCTATATTTCTAGAAATGATTTAAAAAAATTGTTCCATAGTTCTTTTTTTATCGTTATAACGTCTTGAAGTTCTTACACAAAGTTTTAGCTTCTAACTCTTTACCAATTATGAGAACCGTTACGAGTTTTTTACGGAAAAGCGCCGGTCTCCTATACAGCGGGGGGGGTAAAAAGCAACCCACTCGCCCCCGGCATACGTCTCTTCCCCGCTCTGAGATTCCCCCCCCGCCCTCTGCTCGTGGATCTCCCGGCAGGGAAATTGGTTCCCTCATCTCCCCTCCGCCCTCTCCTGCGGGGCACAATCATTTTGCTGAACTGCCGGCAGATTTAGAGGCAGGGTTGGGGGTCGAGGGGATCGAGAGAGAGGAGACATCGCGCTTCTTTCAGAAGAAGTGGAGGGAGAAGACTGAGGCTCTTCTCTGACATGCTCAGATGAGGGACCTCCTCATTTTTTGCGTTGCCTTTGTATCTTTTTTTGTTGGCCTCCTTGGCCTTCTGATTCTGTTGAGAGGTCCGCCGCCCTCTCGTCTCATCTCCTTTGTGCCCTCCTGCCAGGCTCCTGGCTCGCCATCCGAGCCCAGTAGGAGCTTTTCCCTGCGGCCGGGGTGACTTGTACTGGGGTATGGGGGGGGATCCAGCTTCCTTTCTGGTTTTTCTTCTCCATTTTTTCGAAGGCCGACAAGGAAGAGAAAGAGGTAACTAGGAGAAGAATGATGGGAGGAAGCACTGGGTGGCGGGGGAGGAGGGCAGGTCTCAGTGGCCTCCCTTTTCTCGACTGTCCAGACCGTCCTCCAGAAGACTAGAAGGCAAAACACAGATACTGGACTGACTTTGAGGAAAGAAGATGGAGGAGTGCCTTTAGGACTCTTTTATCCTTCCTTTCTCCATGTTAAAGCTGTCAGCCACTTCTTTTTTCCGTCTCTCCTGAGGCTACGAATAGAAAAGTGAATGCCTTAAAGTTTCATGGGTGACTACGCACAAACAGAGAAGAGGAAACAGATCGGTAACCGTTAGAGGGACAAGATATGGAAGGGAGTACGGACTGAGGGATAAGAGGGGATAAAAAGAAAAAAAGGACTGTCAGTGATGACCAAAGAATACTCTGATACCATTGAATTTATGCTTAATGGTGAGATAAAGGGAAAAGAGGGGAGGGGGAAGATAGAATGAAAAATGCCATTGGGTGCACTGGCTACCGCTATACATTCTCTCTCTCTCTCTCTCTCTCTCTCTCTGTATGTGTGTGTGTGTCTCTCTCTCTTCCTCTCTTAGGGTCCCTTCCATTTCTCCTTTCTCCCTATGTAACAGTTGAAGAAAACGAAGGAAAAGAAGGAGGTCGTCCCACCGTTTCCAGAATATTCTAGAAAGAAACGCCACTATTACAGATACCTACCCCCGTTCCTTTACCCCCACCCTGAGAACCCCCCAATGGTATCGCCCCTCCCGTCTCATCCGTCACGGTGCTCCCCCTCTGAGCGAAGCTGACGTGATGCCTGCAGTCCCCCCCCATTCAATCAGCTATGGAGTCCGGCGCCTCCTTCCTGCCCCGTGCCACCCGGCCCTGCTGCCATACAACTCCTCCTCCAGTCCCTATACATGTATCGAGGCTCCACAGCCTGCATGTATCGATCTACAATAGATGTATGCATACCCCAATTGCATGTGAAGTAATACAGACGGTGGCGGTGGGTGCACAGCTAGGTGCACAAGGTCCTCTGGAAGACCTTGCCATCCCAAGTACAATGTCATGCCCCCCATTCCCCAACCCCATATATGCGGACTAAGTCTTGGAGTTTGCAGAGCGCCTCAAGGGAACGTTCCCCCATGAGAGATCGCGAAGTTAAGAAAAGAATGAAACGAAACAGAGGAGCTTGAAGCAGCAGCTGCAGTGAGGCAGGCAATAGCATCCTTCGTTCCTCCATGCTGTTTCTCTTGCTGTGTGGCTCACGGGGAGAAGCAGCATAGTGCTCAGCTTAGCCATAAACTGACGAGCGTTCGTTTTTTTTTCATCCTTCCATCCATGCTGTTCTCCTGCTGTATAGCTCATGGGGAGAAACAGCATGGTGCTCACTCAGATCGCCTATGAACTGATGAGGGTTCGTTTGTTTTTGTCCTTCCATCCATGCTGTTTTCCTGCTGTGTGGCTTACGGGGAGAAACAAACATGATGCTCACTCAGAACGGCCATGAACTGACGAGGGTTTGTTTTTTTTTATCCTTCCATCCATGCTGTTCTCATGCTGTGTGGCTCATGGGGAGAAACAGCATGGTGCTCAGATCGGCAGAGAAGACGAAACCTTCAGAAACAAGAGAAATAGAATACGACACGTTCTCAAGAAGCAAAAAGATGTGCGCTTGTCCAACCGATCTCTCAAGTCAGGTAACCTATCAGTTGCAGCACTTGCTAAATGTATCGCCTCTCATCTTCTTCAAGCGCTGACATGATCACCTATGCAATGGCACAGAGTATCAGTGAAGTACTCCCTCATCATGGGGTCAAAAAAGAGCAGTAAATTTTCTCTGTACCCATCGACACACAGAGATAGTGGTGCACAACAGTTAAAAGAGAACAAAGACGGAGAAGAATCCCATTTGACAGGTTGTTTAGTCATCCTTTGTGGTCGATCTGCTATCTCAGCAGTGATACAAAAGAGCAGAGTAAGTATACTAGATAGCGATACGCTTGCTGCTCGTAGAATCCTTGGAGAGACACGGTGGTGTTCTAGCTTGTGACCACACCCCTTTTCATGCCTGCTTGCATGCTTTCATGCATGCATGGGAGCTAGTGAGCATATTATTATTATTATTATTATTATATGGTATGATACGCCGTGACGTCGCCGTCGTTATTAGCCTATTTTTAGGTGACGTAGTAGTAGGCGTCTAGCATTATTTTTATGGCAACGCGCAATCGAAGCAGTTGGAATGAACTGTTTAATTCTTACTACTATAACAATATTCAACATTTTTAATTCTTTTTATCGGAATAATCTACAATTGATGCAGTATTAATATTAGTACGGAATTACTAATCGAATTACTGAATCACTGGCATTTATAAAATAATTTGAGATCTTTTAAAAATTTATTTTACATCATCATCACGATGATTATTCTAGTGATTATTAAAATATGTTTTCCGTTTTTTTCCTAATTAAATCATTTTAAATGTTTTAAAAGTATTAGTAATAACGTCACAGTTGCTAAACTTGGTGGGACCGGGTGAGACGGGTCATAAAATAAACTTTTTTATATTGTTAATCTTAATCTATCTAAAATAACATCTTAAATTTAATTTTATAATTAATCAGATACTTTGATTGACTTCAATCAGTAAAGTAGGTTATTTATCATATAATATTAAACTAATTAATTCTCAGATTAACCTATAAAGTTTAACTGCATGAATGAATAATTGAATGATTGAGGGTTAAATCCTAAATCCAGCAATACCAGACCCCAAGCCACTAGCAAAGCTTTGATGATAACCCCATGTCATGCAAAATGCTCACTCAACCTAGGTTCCATGGGGCATTTGAAGGCTTGCAAGACTAGGCGGCCCCTTCGCTTTAGTCTTAAGCACGCACGCCGGACGGAGGTACCTCGAAAAAGACACAACCTGCATAGCACACAACAAACCAATCTCCCACCATTTATATATTCTAGTAGTTACTCGTCCACAACGCATACTGGCACTAGCTAGGGCACTAGCAGTGGCAGGCAGTGATAGAAATAGATCTAGTATTAGACGTATGAGACGGCATATGGCCAAATCCGGGCTCCGCTGGAAATGTAACCCACTTACGGGCATTATTAATAAATAGTCTTAGTCAATCATTGAGACACTTCCGTGTCGTGCTGTGCAGAGACCACCATACGTTCAACATGTCTTTAAAGTCCCATGGTATTACGGGCCTGAACGCCCCCGCGGGGAACGGAAGGAACACCGAAGGAGCCATGTACGGAAAAGTATTTTTATGGGAAGGAGAAGACCAGCAAAAATAGAGGGGGAAGGGGAGGGAAAGAAAGGAAGGGAGAAAAAGAGGGGAAGGAGGATGAATGGAACATGTGTGGGAAGACCAAGGGGGGAAAGTGAAGGAAAGGCGCACTGCCAGTCACTGTGAGGGAAGAAGAGACGGCCTGGGAGGTGGCCAGGAACGGAAGAAATTAGCTGTGTCAAATGCCAATTAAGGTAAATAAGTTGATTGCCAGTGAGGAAAGACAGGAACAATAGAAAAACGTTGAGTTCATTGGCCGGGTCCGCCCGACCCGGCCCGACCTAGGACAAATTGTCAAGTTGAGAAGAGCCGCACACAATACTTCTCAGCAGCCAGCCTCATTGAAGGGTGAAGTAGGAAGGGAGGTCAATGCCGGACTCACTAAGGAGATATCATGTAGGAGACAGTCTAGAACAAGACCGGACGGTTCATGAACAGAAGCCGAGCCAACTATTGAGCCCCAGGACGAGGAGAAAACGCGGCGCATTTGAGCCTGCAGGTGTGCTGATTGATGTTTTTCATGATCGAGAATTTGGCAAGTGCTGAGTGGCGCCGAATGGCCAGCTGCTTTGCAACACTCTTGCGCGAAGCGTTCCTGCAGAAGGCGCGTCCCTATAATATCCGTGACCACTCGGCAGGATGCAGCCAAAACTTCTACAAAATCGGACCGTTGTGTGTTCTGGATGAGCAGGGCGGCCCAGGATGTGCTGCGTTGAAGCAAGCTGAAAGAAGCTGAAATTGCGCGACTGTGTTTACTGTTCTTGACTCGATGCGACAGACTTGTTACTCTTATATACGTACGCAACCACTGAAGAAAAAAGGGCACGGGCAAAGCGCTGTTGAGACAACCATGCACGTACAGTTTAATACTCTCTCGTACGCAACAGCTAGTACATTCAGCAGATCGACCTATGTTGCACGGTGTGTTGCAGTGCATGTGCATGTTGCATGTAGATTGTTGCATGCATGCAGTGCATGCACGGGTGTTATACGGGTGTTGCAGTGTTGTTGCAACTTTCAGTTCTATATATCGAATATCAATATCGATATTATTCTTCTGACAAACATCTTCAAACCCACTGTATCACTGAGCTGCCGACTCACCATATCGACATGAAGACCGTGAGGAAGATTGGAGGGACAGCCTGTCGAAGGTCATGCCATTTCGCAGAGACTTTGCGAGGGCAGTCGCAAGATTTCAGAAGTGGTCCTGGGAGAGAAGTGGTCCACCGAAACCATACCCACGGGGTCTTCGGCCCTCGCATTGATCCCTTGAAGTTGAGAGGCTGACAGCTCATGAACGCGGCAATCCTAATCTCGGTTCTTCTGAGCTTGGTCTCTCCAAGCCCTTTTGGTGGGGCTCGCGCCTCTCCAAGCTTGAAAGCTTTGAAGCGGACATCGATTTCCGATCGCACCGTCGAAACAAAGCAAGAAGCGGAAGCAACTCGTGATGTCGAGGTCTTGAAGGTCCGGATGGTTGAGCGCCTCTAAGACCTTTGCCCTGCGGACCTTCAAAGACGAAAACGATTCTGCCTCTTTCTGCAGACCACAGAAAAGGCTGTTGAGGGGCAGATCGGAAACGAAGTCCCTCCGGAGCCCATGGGAGCCTCTGAAGGTACCTGTTTTCTCCCAGAAGAGCCTTAGAAGCTGGACGCGTTGCGCTTCTGCTAGAGTGCGTGACTTTGCTCTTATGTGCAGAGAAGGACGTCCTTTTTTGGGTACGACCGACACGGGACAAGTTCAAAAGAGCTGGCCAAGATTTCTCGGCTGCCAATCCCAAGACTGAAGTAGAGAGAGAAGTTGATGCAGAACTGACAGCAGAGATAGAAGACAGTTCTCGAACAGGAGCCAAGCCAGCTGCTATTGAGCCGAAGGACGAGGAGGAAATGCAGCGCATTCGAGCAGGTGTGCTGATTGATGTTGCTCGTGATCGAGAATATGTCGAAGCACGGCAGCACAAAGTGCCGAATGGCGCCGAGTGGGCAGCTGCTTTGCAACATTCTTGTGCGATGCGCCCCTGCAGACGCGGTCGGACAGCAGAAGGAATGCCCCTACAATATCCGTTCATTCATGCGCTTCCGTGCTCTGTCCACTGGTAGACACAACGTTATATGTCGTCATGGAAGTGGGACACTGTGTGAAGACTGGAATCTGCTCATGCACATCACCCACGGCAACTCGAGTGTCCTCGAGCCTTCTCACCGGCAGCAAATGATGGACGTCATTGAGGCCGGCGCCCCTTATGACGAAACC
>JAHBMJ010000340.1:5304-17804 GCA_018398765.1 Chromera velia | reverse complement strand
ACCGTACCCAATAATCACAGTCGAAAGCACTGGACCGACCTCTGAGTATCTGCCTCAAGCCCCCCCAACTTCCCACGTAATGATTCCCCCACCAGGCCTAGCCCTTCCTCCCGGCCTCGCACCACCCCCTGGCTTCCATCCGCCCCTCGGATATCCCCAGGCAGTCGCGCAAGTGCAGCAGCCAGACCCCACGTATATCCAGCCGCCACAACAGCAACCGTCGAGAATGACGATGAGGTCCCAGCCCCTCCCAATGTTTGCCTTTGACAAGACAATTGACGGAGAGATGGAGCATTGGAGGAGGCTGCACGATATCCAGCGGTACGATGAGGGAGAGCCTCTCGAGTATATTTTGTCGGACCTCGTCCCTCAATGCGTGTGGGACGAAGATAAAGTTCAAAGGGGGGAGGCTGTTGACAGAAACGAGGACCGCGACTCAACGCCAGACAGCCGCTATACTTCCACTGAGAGGGCCACAAGAAGGGAGAGACGGCGCGCTCTGTCTCGTGAGAGGTCCCTGGCAGCACAAAATTGGAAGCTTTCGGGGGCCCCAAACGAACTCACAGGGAACCTGCACCATGCTCTCATGGAGAGGAGGCGGCAGCAGACGGAGGAGAGGGAGAAATTCATTGCAAATGATGACCGCTCGAAGATGGAGCAAGCCAAGGAAGCATGGCAGTTGATAAAAGATTCGGACAGCAAGGAGAGCCACACTTGGCGAAACCCAAATGCCAACGACGGTAGATGGAACCCCGCACACGACAGGGCCCCTTTGCCAACCGACCGTCCCTCTGACGAAGCCGTCAAGTATGGGCGGTTCCCCAAAAGCTCCACATTCCGTGCGCAGATGGAATTTCTAGCTGCACGTGATCTCTGTAAGGACTCTTCCATATCGGCAGAGAAGGGCAGAGAGGCGGTTGGTGAGGTTTTGGGAGGAGAGACGAAGAGTGTGTCTTCGGGAGGCATTGCGGAGGCAGAACAGAGTGTGGAGGTGCTGGTGGAGGAGAGCAAGCCACTGCTTGTTCACCTTGTCAAGGAGATACAGGTGGGCAGGGTATTGATATTCGAAGTGGGATGAGACCGGCAGAAAAAGGAGGAAGAAGAGGATTCAGCAAAAAGGGCTCTCATCTTACAGCAAGCCTATGGCTCTCTTCCTAGTTTGGCCTGCCTCTTGTTGAGTTTGTTTGCGCTCTTTCCCCCCCCCCCNCCCCCCCCCCATCTCTGTTTTTGTGCGTCTGTGTCCGTGCCTTTCTCTCTGTCGATCTGTGTTCTGGCTCTCTCATTTGTGCATGTGTATGTGCATGATTACGTGTGTCATTGCTCTCTCTCTCTCTCTCTCTCTCTCTCTGCCCCGGTCCCCCTCGCTTCTTCCCTGTCCAACCTCCCACTTTCTCCAGTGTATTTTTGTGTGTGGCTTTCGTCTGTTCAATCGATTTTTTTCCTTTTGTCTCACTTGACCGACCTCTCTGCAGAGTCGGACAAGACGCAAACTTGCGGAAAGCGACAACCTCCTCACTGACCTCTCAAGCCGTGTGGACTCTCTTATGCCTCAGCTGGCTTCGTATATCGCCAGGTGCAAGGGCCTGATTCGGGTTCTCCTCTCCGACAGAGAGCGTTACCTGGAGGAGAAGGAGAGGAGGCAAAAAGGGGGAAAGGGGGGGAATGCGAATGCTGAGGTTGATGTCGACCTGCTGAGTGTGCATGGCGACATCAGATCCTTTCTCGGTCTGCTGGATTTGGAGTCCGCCCTTCGGAGAGACGAAAGGGGAGAGATGAAAGAGCTCGAACGAGCGGTGAGGGAATTTGAGGGATCCCCGATGAACTCGTCAGGCGTCTCCTCCAGTAGCAAGCCGTCAGTCGATTCTCTACTCTAACCTTAATTGTCTTCTGCATGACATTGTGAATTCTGTTCCGTTTCCTACCTCTTTACATTTTTGCTTTTCTGTCTGCTGAATCACCGGACTTCTACTCTGTCTCCTAGTCATCTTCCTGTGCCCTTATCAGACTGCTGTCGTTCTCTGTCTGCCGTTCTGCACTCACACCCCATCCGATCCCTTCACGTCTCTGATCTTGTGTGCTTAATTCACTTAATGCAGGAATGCAACCAGAGACGTGCAAGCCGAGTTGTTGCAAGAGAGCCTGCGGGCAGAAAAGGAAAGGAGGGAAAAGACAGAGGAGGAGGTAACTGTCAGTGTGGAGCGTGTTCAACAGCAACACGCGGCCGAAGTGGCCCGTCTCGAGCAGCAGCAGGCAGAGTCGTCCACCCGTCTCGCCGAGCTGCAGGAAGAGGTTGAAATGGAGAGGGAGAGGGCAGAGACTGTCTGTCAGGATCGGAAGAGGGTCGAAGAGGAGAAGGAGGAAGCGAGAGCAGCCGTGCAGAAGGAAAGAGAGGAGAAAGCAGAGCTCCAAAATCGTCTCACAGCCGCCGAGCAAAGTGTCACCCACTTTGCTCAAGCAGAACAGCGACTCCTCGAGAGACATGCACAAGTCGCAACCGAATTTTCCGAACTGAAACAGGCAGCCGACCGCTCTGTACAGATTCTTGAGCAACGAGAGGAAGAATTGCGGAAAGAGAAGGCAGAGGGAAGGGAGACGGGCAGATTGGCAGCACTCAGTGCGCAGTCTGCCCGCGAACACAAGGCCGAGGCCATTCGCTTGCGGTCCCAAGTGCAAGCTCTCACCGAAGAGTTGCAGACTTCCGCCAGCACAGCCGCCCTCTCTGAGGATCTAGAGAAGGAGAAGAGGAAGTCAGAGTCCCTTCAGCAGGCCCTGACACAAGCAGAGGCAGAGCGGGACACTTCCCACGTAGAGAGACAGCAGGTTCTCTCGGCTCTCGCGGAGGAGAAGGAGAGGCGGGAGAGGGAAAGGGAGGAGCTTGTGAGTCGCCTCTCAGCAGCAGAGAAGAAAAACAAAGAGTACGTCCAGAAAAACCAGCAGCTGCTCGAGAGTGAGGAAAGGCTCGAAAAGGAAGCAGCAGACATGAGAGCCGCCAGGGAGGAATTAGAGAAGAAGGAGAGAGAGCTGAAGGAAGAAACGGTGCGGTTCCAGCAAGAGAAGGAGGAGGCAGAAGCAGCAGTTCGGGGGGGAAGAAAGGGGAAAGAGCAGCCCCGCAATCTGCTCTCGGGGGCTAAGAGGGCGGGGCACAAGCCCGTGCGCGCACAGCCAACGTTCGTTGTCCGGCCTATGATTCCGCGGCGGCCCCTTCGCGGCTTGCGGCCCGTCAACCAGCGGGGACCCTGTGCGTTCTCTCCCCTTCTGCGCGCTCCCACCGGAGCCCGGCCTTTCGTCCTACCTCCAGGAACAGCGCTGCCCGTCCCCCCCCACCCCCTGGTGGGCCCTGCGGCGGTGCCAAGACGGACCGGACCTCCCCTTCCCGGAATGGGGGCACCCCCGAGGGTGGTGATTGCGCCCCGGTGGTGGTGATCGTGCCTTTAAAAGTGAAGAGATGCACTCTTTTGGGTGATGGGGGGTTGCTTATTTAAAGTCGCCATAGTTGCACTAGTACAGTACAGTGTAGAAGCAAAACTAGTACAGTACAGTACAGTACAGTACAATTCGAGCAGCCCGCCCCGCCCTGCCTCACTAAGTTGGGCGGGCCGCCCGGGCCCGCCACTCGTCCCACTACCTTTTTATAAGCTTTTAAGCTAAGTTTTAGCATGTTTAGTATGTTTATAAGCTAAGTTTTAGTAACTTTTTACTAGTGTTTTAGTGAGTTTTCATTATGTTTTTATAGTAATTTAAGATAGTAAATAGTAAATGGTTAAAGTTTGCATTCTAAAATATAAATTAGAGAAAAAGATGGCTTCAAGTGAAGCCTCTCAACCACGAGAATACAAGGTTTCTGTTCCACCCCTCGGGTTCTTATAGACGAGGTTTTGTATGTTTAAGTCGAGGGGCGGAGGAAATCCAGGGCAACGATGTCCTTGTAGATGACGTCAGAGTGGTGCAAGGCAGTATGGGCTGCGACGCCCCCTCTTCAGCTTAACTGTATATCGTCAGACAACAAGGTGGACAACCTCTCCTGGTGGCGCCGGGACAACCTTGTAAAAGCAGCCCCCAAGAATGCCGCCCTCGCTACGGAGGTCTTTCAGGCTGCCACTGGCAACGCGGCGAAGCTCTCAGAGCGGGGGTTCCCTCTCTACGACTAGGTTTACTTTGAAAAGAGAAACCGTCTCACCTAGCCGTACCAAGACTTGCTGGTCACCACACACGCCAACCTCTGCCAACCTCCACCTCCAGAGGGTTTATCAGAGGAACGCTGGGCATCACAGAAGAGAGATACAGATTTTGGGCCTACAGGGACTCGACCTTGCATGTGATAAGTCAACGGAGGCATTCGATTATGAGTTGGATGGAGAGATGACAGTTGAATACCTGAAGAGCATCGAACTGGAGTTCAGAGAGGCTCCTTTCTGAGTTTGACAGAAGGGACAGGGAGGGGGGGGGGGGCAGACTGATGTAATAATGATATGTGAATTTATATTTTATATATATAATTATATATATGTATAATATATAGTTTCAATTCTTTTAGAAGCTTTCTCTAAGTTATTGTAATTCATCATTCATACAGTGTAGTACAGTATAGTACAGTGTACCTGTGTAACTATGAAAGTCGCCAGCTAGTCGAGATCCTCTCTGGCTGTGCAAAGACAATGAATGACTTCATGCCGTCTCTGCTGCATGCAAAGGTCCAACTTTTTTCGTGCGTGCATTGTTTGTATCCATGCATGATGTCAGATTGTATGATCTTAGAGTGCGCATTCAAGCGTTCACGTGTGCTGCTAAAGAAGGTTTTTCTTTATTCCAACTTTGTTGAATTTTATATTCCATTGCACACTTCATCCACCTGAGGAGATGCCGGCAAGTGTGACAGCAAGTAAAGGTCTAGGTGAAGGTATAAACATGCAGGCGGCTCAAAGTTGCTCAGCTTGGCTCTCTGCCAGATCGTGTTTGCATCAGGCGGCCTGTAAAAGGACTTTGCGATCGTTGGGAGGGGGGGGCTTTGTTTGATGCAGTGCTCATGCAGGTGTACATGTAGGTAGCTAGGGGTCCTCATCCACTTAATTCCGATATGTATGATGCAATCTCTGAGCTCAACAGTGCTTGGAGGTAAATAATGATCTTGCAATCTTTGCTTTGATCTTGCTTCACTTTTCCTCTCTCCCCCCTCTCTTTCCTTCTCTTCATCCAGTCAGGATGTGCTCTCATGTAAGTGAACTTCAGGCAGGTAAAGAACTGACAACGACGGAAGGGGAAAGAGAACCAAATTCGACGTTGCAAGGGAGCTGGGAGAGGCTGCAGGGGTCCCCTGAGGGGTCTCTCTCAGAAGGGGCGTGCAGGCGATACGCAGCTAGGTGAATACTCGTCCAGTGTTTGGAGGGTCGAAGCGATAAGTGAATAAGACTCTATCTGTAGGGCCAATAGACAGCCGAAAAAAGAAAAAAAGTGCGGGTCTCGTCCATGCGAAGGGGGTGGATGCATATGGAGGCGAAAAAAGGGTCTATGCATAGGTTTTTCCCGGAACCTGGATTGCAACCTTCTTTATGAGAAAGGGAAATGGGTTCCTGCAGCCGTTTTTCCTAGGATTTTCCTCTTTTATTCCTCCCCCCTTTCCTGTCATTTCTCTTCTCTTACCTTCTCTATCTGCAGTGATTCAGTCTTATTTGGTTGAAAGATTGTCTGTCTTGCGGTGTTCAAGGAAAACACGAGAGGGGCCCAGGGCTTTGTCATCTCTTTGAAAGTAAAGAGATGCACTCTTTTGGGTGATGGGGGGTTGCTTATTTAAAATCGCTAGGTACTACAGCCTTTTTAAATTCAATTTGAACACATGTCCTTCTTGGTTCTACGCATGGTTTTCAGGCCGATACTTGTTATGTTAGTTTTTGACCTCTTCTGATATCACCCCTGAAACTTTGAGGTAGGAATATGAAAGGAATATGCAGGAATATTAGGTAGGAATATGAAGGAATTTGTAGGATTATGCAGGAATATGATAGAATATGAAGTAGGAATCTACAGGTCAAAATTAATAGGAATTATTAGTAAAAAATTAATTTCCTGTAAAATAGAAAATTAAAGCAGCAGGAATTTAATAAAAAATATATTAGATATAGGAATATGAAGGAGTATACAGGAATATGCAGGAATTCGGGGTAGGAATTATACTAAGGAATATGAAGGAATATACAAGAATATGGGGTAGGAATATGAAAAAAAATATTAAATCTAAGTGATTTTTTTTTCAGTTTTTTGGAAGAAACACAGTGAGCCGTTTATTCATTCTCCTTGCTTGGCTTGCCATGTTTGAGATCAAATAGTGCCGCTTAACACTGGGTGTCATGCATGGGCCGCCTTAATTGATGTTGCGAGCGCCTTCAAATGCCCTTCTAAGTTCTCACTCTAGGTGAATGGATATGAACAGAACTTGCATGTCATGCCCCGGTTGGCCAGAGCCTAAGTAGTAGCTCCTAGGGTGGCTCACTGGTTTTAACCGCAACAATACAATTAATACAATATAAGCATTAAATTTCTCTTTTGATTTCTGAGTGAGCAACTAGGTAAGCAAACACTTCTAGAAACACTAAAAAAAAAATTTTTTTAGTGATTGAACTCATTGTTCTTCAAATCTATACTACTTCAATGGAGTGTACGAAACTATATTGTACTGCCCTCCTTCTTTTGCTTTCTTCCCAGCGTTTCCACTCTGGTGCGAACCCAATGCAGACCGTGTTGATCTGTCTAAAAAACCATGAAAGAAACAATGACGTGTCAGAGAAGAACTGCACAGGAAACAACTGTTTCGCAGAGGTTCTTGTACTCCGTGCTGATTATGCAGGAGACCCGTTAGGTGCCCCTGTTCCTGCTCCTGCAGCCGCAATGATTCTGTCGAGATTCTCCTTTGCTCCCCGAAGGCCTGCAAGAATCATACGGGCGATGAAACGGATTTCACACTTACAGGGACAGTCGCAGCGAGTCAACAGAGAACCGCTTCAAGCAACAATGCAGCAATCCTTTCGAAAATGATCGATGTTCACCCCCCCACCCACTCATCTTTAGTGTGAACGGATCTACTGCACATGTCTTCCCCTCATTCAAAAGAGACCTCAGACAGTGAGACAGAGACAGGATGTCATGCGGATTTCGGGGGGTGAAGTGCTTCACATCCGAGCATCGATCGATCTCTGAAGTATCACCGTGACATCACTACAAACATGCATGCATGCATGTGCATGCCTGCCGACTACATGATGACGACGATGATGGGTGCATCGATCCTCCCATGGATGCAGCTGGTGTGTCCCTCTCCAAATCAGCGACGCGACACGCCTCATGCCCCCAAGAGAGAGAGAATCTCTGTCTGTTCTACTCTCCCTACACCTCCGCGAGATCTACAGGCCCCTTCGCCATCTATCCATCCATCCACATACACGCAATCATGTGACCTTCCCTCCAGTACTTCTCGCGATTCTCTCCGTGCCAAAGGCACGACGTCAGTCTGGTTCAGGAAGGAAAACGCTTTCACTCATCTCTTGATGCATAATTTTGTTCTGCACTGAACAACGTTCTCTGAGGAAAAACTGAAAGCAAAAATAGGCATGCATACAGGTCTGTCTGTCTGTCTGTCTGTGCACTTCCTTCCTTCCCTCCGCCCTCCACCTCCTCTCTCTCTCTCTCACTCACTCACTCACTTACCTGCGAGTTCCTCCGTGAGGGTGGCCATTTTCTCTGCGTTCATCTGCCTTACGTCCTCCGGGACTTTCGTCTCGTAGTCCGGGATCGAGGCCTTCTTCTGGTATGACGCCAACTGCATTCATTCATTCATTCGTGAGGGCAATCAATCAATCAATCAATACTCTCTCTCTTTGAGTGCGTGACAGCTCACTGGGATGCCTAGCCTTGATCGGCAGGTTTGGTCCCTTTCCTCATTCATCGTCATCGGTTCATACAAAGAAAGATCAGATTCATTCTTCGTTGGTGGAAAGAAAGAAAGAAAGAAAAGAAAGAAAGAAAGAAAGAAAGAAAGAAAGAAAAAAAAGAAAGAAAGAAAGAAAGAAAGAAAGAAGACAGACATAACGACAACAAAAAACAGCTGAACGTCTAATAGGATGTCGACTGCATTTCATAAGATGAGGAGAGAAATCCATCCGGGGAGGAAGGGAGGGTATCGATACAAATCACGCGCTTGTGCATCAACACACTGCTTCCTTCCTCTCTGCCTGACACCCTGTAGTTTTGTTCCCCACATTTGCTTTTCTCTTCTTGGACCCCCGCTAGAGCCCCCCATCACAGACGGTGAGGGAGGGAGGGCCTCATCGTCCCGTGAGGTCCTTCTTTCCTGGCTCCCTCCATACAGAGATCAATCAGAGGAAACCAAAAGCTAGGTCCTCCCTCCGAGATTTTCTTTCTTTCTTTCTTTCCTTCCTTCCTTCCTTTCTTTCTTTCTTTCTTTCTTTCTTTCTCTCTGAAGTGCGTTGAGTGCCAGAAAGACCGCAGCAGTCAGAAACGGCGGGAGAGTGCGTCGGCATCCGAGGAGTCGATCAAAGGATGATCAGATCCTGGTAAGCAAAAGGTAGCGTATCTCTTTTGTCATCATTCTGCGGCTGCTGGCACGATTTCCTTCTTCCCTTGCCTCCCACTGCCAAAAGGAAGTGTAGAGGAACGACCCCAACTCCTGGTGATCACAGGCAGCCCCACATGGCATCCCGAACAAAAAGGAGAAAGTCACACTAACCACACAACATACTGACTGACCGACTGACTGACTGACTTACTGACTAACTGACTCACACGACTGACTCTGCGGAACTCGAAGGCGAACATCAGAGTGGAGGACGCCCACTTAATTCACTCACTCACTCACTCACTCACTCACTCGAAGACTGACTGACGCTTTTCTCTGCAGTTTCAATCTTCTTGGCGATTCGCGAAACCGTCTGGCCGAGGTTGGTCATTCCAGAGCAATCCAAAAAGACATCACACTGCATGCATGCACAGGCAGAGAGAGCAGCCAGAGGCGGCAGCGAAAAACAAATAAACAAAAATGAAAAGAAACGAGAGTATGAGAGCGGTGTAGATGCGAAGAGGATTGTTTGCACACACAGACACGCACGCACACACACATACACACATACACATGCACGCACGCACGCACGCACACACACACACACACGCACACACGCACACACACGCACACACGCACACACACACACACACACACACACACACGCCACACACAGGTACACGCATACACAAAAGGCACTCACGCGCACACGCACGCACACGCGCACAGCCTACTGAGCACGACCCTCAAAATTCCGACCTGATCGCTCACGACATCCTTCACGCACTTCCCCAGCTCTCCGCTGTCTGCACCCGCCCCTGGGCCTTCAGACGGCATGCTCCCCTCCCCCTCTCCGCCCTCCCAGAGGACCCTCACGATACCCATTCTGGAGACAGTGGAGATGTCTGCCGCCCTTTGGGACAGGAAGGCCCGGAAGGCGGGGTCTCTGTGTCCTGCGATTCCGTCAGGACGTTCCTTCGGTGGGAGGTCCAGGGAGACCTGAGCAGACCATGACCAGGCGTGAAACAAAGAATGAATGAATGAATGGCTGAGAAAGGGACAAAGAATAAGCAGTCCCCCGACCTGGAGCTCAAGAAAGAAGAAAGGCAGAAGCTGACCTTGCCTGCGAAGAGTTAAAAGATTAACATACATACATACAGAAAGAGAGGGNNGGGGGGGGGGGAGAAAAAGACACAGAGAAAAAGGGTTGAGGCAGAGAAAGGGGAGAAAGAAGAGCGGGGTGGGGAGAGGGAAGACGTAGCGAGACGCACATTGACAGACAGAGAAACAGACAGACAGAGAAACAGACAGACAGACAGACAGACAGATAGATAGATAGACAGATAGACAGAGACAGACAGACAGACAGATAGATAGACAGATAGATAGATACAGACAGATAGACAGACAGATAGATAGATAGACAGACAGATAGATAGACAGACAGACAGACAGATAGATAGATAGACAGATAGACAGACAGACAGACAGACAGAGAGATAGACAGATAGATAGACAGAGAGATAGATAGACAGACAGACAGACAGATAGATAGGTAGACAGACAGACAGATAGACAGACAGACAGATAGATAGACAGACAGACAGACTGACAGATAGACAGATAGAGAGATAGATAGACAGACAGATAGATAGGTAGACAGACAGATAGATAGACAGACAGATAGATAGACAGACAGACAGACAGACAGACAGATAGACAGATAGACAGATTGACAGATAGATAGACAGACAGATAGATACAGAGAGACAGACAGACCTGGAGAGCCCGAAAGTGTTTGACCACCGCGGAGAACAGACGGAATTCGTCCTGCAACAACAACCAGGCAGCAACTAAACCCATGCAACCAGCCAGACAGAGAACAGAACAGAACAGAACAGATCACAAGGACGTTACTACAAAGGTTGACAGAGAATGGAACGGAACTCTGCCTGTCCCATGCGAGAATTGGGGGGAAAGACATGAACGGAACTTGACTGACTCCACTTCATACACACACACACACACACACACACAGAGAGAGAGGCGATTTGGGGTTCCCTCTCTGATCACTCTCTGATCCGCAAGCCCACTTGTGCATCCATCCGCCAGCGGACTCTGTCTGCCTCGAATTATGATTTTTCCCTTTGCCCGCGCGTTTTTCGCCTCTCTCCTTTTTCAAAACTTTTCTATTTTCCTGTCACTCCCTTTCAAGGCCATCACACAATTCATTTCTCTCTCTCTCTCTCTGTGTGTGTGTGTGTGTGTGAAAATAACAACCGACGCACAGGAGGCTGCGTGGCTACGTGATGATGGAAAGAATGAAAAAAATGGCCTCATGCATGCAAATCTGCATATACGCGTCCTCCCTCCCTCCCTGCCTGACTGACGTCAGCCCGGGTGTTTGTCCATGCAACGACCTCCAGGGGAAAGTCGGCAGTGCAAATGGAGTCTCTCTTCCAGGCGCTGGGAGGGAGACGCTGGTAGAGCTCCTCGGTCACGAAGGGCATCATAGGGCACAGCAGCCTCAGACCCCTGTCCAGGCAGCAGTAGAGGACCTCCAGCGTGCCTCTCTTGCGGCTCTCTGCTGCTTCGCTCGTGTCTGTCGTCTCTGCAGGCGGGCAGACACGCAGGCAGCGGGTATGTTGAGAAACAGAAAGATGGTTGACAGAGAAGGTCTTCTCTTCTTTTTTTGACTTTTTCTCTTCAGACAGAGAAAGAGAGATAAATCGCAGGAAGGAGCCGTTCTGATGAAAGAAAGTGATGGACGAGGGACACACAAAGACTTTCATTGAAGCCTTTCTGATGAAAGAAAGTGATGGACGAGGGACACACAAAGACTTTCATTGAAGCCTTTCTGATGAAAGAAGTGATGGACGAGGGACACATAAAGACCTTCATTGAAGCCTTTCTGATGAAAGAAGTGATGGACGAGGGACACACAAAGACCTTCATTGAAGCCTTTCTAATGAAAGAAAGTGATGGACGAGGGACACACAAAGACCTTCATTGAAGCTTTTCTGATGAAAGAAAGTGATGGACGAGGGACACACAAAGACCTTCATTGAAGCTTTTCTGATGAAAGAAAGTGATGGACTGGGGACACACAAAGACCTTCATTGAAGCCTTTTTGATGAAAGAAAGTGATGGACGAGGGACACACAAAGACCTTCATTGAAGCTTTTCTGATGAAAGAAAGTGATGGACTGGGGACACGCAAAGACTTTCATTGAAGCAAAGGACGGCAAACGCATTGCAATTTCCAGACAGGAGAGAGGGGGCATAGCCGATCGACCTGTTGGCTGACAGAATTCACAAAAGACCAAGAACAAAGGAAAGGAAAAGCAACAACCAAACCACAACACTTTGTGACACCAGTGGCATCGCTGCATGCGCCATGCAATGAAAAGCAAAAAGAAGGATCGACGGTGACAAGAAAAGAAAGACTTACGGAAAACAGGCTTGATGATCTCCAGGTAAAAGTCACAAAATTCATACAGCCAGAAGTTGTACGTGGCCTGCACGGCGTCTGCAAATTGGAATTCTTCGATGGCCTTGTTGGTAGCTCCACAGCACGCAGACAGTCTATGGAGGATCCATCTGTCTGCCCAGTCGAGGACCCCCTTCTCCGACTTTGAGCTTCCACACACAGCCGCAGTCTCCACACCCCTCGCTCTGAAGCCCTCAGGAAATTTCATCAGTGCAAATCTGGTCGCGTTCCACAACTTGTTGCAGAAGAAACGATAGGCAACGACGCGATTCACGTCCAGATTGATGCTCCGACCTGCAGTACAACGCACTCACTCTCTCTCTCTCTCTCTCTCTCACACACACACACACATGCTGCTTCAACAGAGACGCACCTCGTCTATAAGGAGTTACACTCTTCATGGAAAAATGCATTCATACAATCATGGGCTTCAGAATCAAAAACCAG